>OY282452.1:58619777-58642391 GCA_958295655.1 Palloptera scutellata | reverse complement strand
AGAGAGAGAGAGAGACACATAAATAGAGATTGAGAGACACATAATTAGAGAGAGGAGAGACACATAACTAGAGAGAGGCTCATAACGAGAGAGACACATAACGAGAGACACACATAACGAGAAAGAGACACATAACGAGAGAGGGAGACACATATCTAGAGAGGAAGACACATAACGAGAGAGACACATAAAAAGAGATAAAAATCATTGATAAAACTAAAATTCATTGTGGTAAAGGCATAACACTTACCACAATGGCTACCTATCTCTTTCTCCGTGTCCTGTGATTGTTTCCCTCTCTTACTTACTTACTTAGCTGGCGCTACAACCGATGATCGGTCTTGGCCGCCTCCACAAAGCTCCGCCAGTCACTTCTGCTATGCGCGCGCTGGCGCCAGTTGATAAGGCCAAGTGCAGTCAGGTTGCCCTGCACCTGGTCTTTCCAACGGAGATTAGGACGTCCCCTTCTGCGTGTTCCTCCACCGTGGTTCGAATAAAACACCCTTCTAGCCGGAGCGCTTTCTTCCATTTCTTTCCCTCTCTTATTCTCCCTAATTCTTCGTCCCACCTATCAGTATACCGTCCAATCAACACAATGCTCTGCATTCATAGGGGTACACCCTGTGTTGTGAATGTATCAATAAAAAAAAAACAAAAAAAAAAGGAGACAGAGACACACATAAAGAGAGAGAGAGAACGCTTGACAGATAAAGAGAGAATAACACAATGAACTCCTTTCAATCAGCACAGTTATTGCTTTTTATTGACTGAGCGCCAAACTCTCTCCTTTTCAGTATCTCACAGAAAATTAAATATCGAATACTAACGGTACTTGCTGTATGTACGTCACAAGTTGCCTTCCTTTGATATAATTACCATAGTTGCCATATTTTTAATTTTCCTACGTGTTTTTCTGTTTGTTTGCTTTTGAGTTACAAAATAACTTTTGATTACTTAGTTCATCAATTGGTTGGTCATAAATTATTATCTTTATTGATTGTGCACGTGACATTTACTTTTAATGTTATTGAGGCAATATAGTACATACTACGAGTAGGTACATAATAAGCGGACATACTCTTTTTCAACTTCATTCTTCTACTTAAAAGGAAAATGGATGTAGTCTGCATAGTCTTGGTCTTGACTCTCGAAATGCATTAGTTTCCTTTTCTCCCTATTACTTTGGTTAATAACTTCTTCTTTTTTTTTGAAAGTTTTTGTCTGAAAAGTTTTAGCGTTGCTTTACAAAAAAAAACGTACCCAACTAATTTGTACCACAATACCCTAATTTGGCCCTAAAATTGCCTATAATTAAAAAAGCATAACCAACAAATGTCGCCATTTCACCTCACAATCATGACACACCGGCAGCAGCAGCATTGCAAAACCAATTCCAAATGACCGAAAAAAAGAAAAAACAAAAACAAATCAACAAAAATTGTGCCAGGTCAATTTTTGGTAATCAAAAGTCAAGTCAAAGTCAAAAAGCAAAAGGTAGGCGGCGGCACTTCAATTACGTTTTTTATAAAGCCCTTTTTAACACATTTCAAACAATGTGGCTTTTGAGGGCCGAGAGTAGATTCGAAGATACTTCTTTCAACATAGCGTGAACAATCATTTCAAAGCACTGGAGTTATAGCCGCCACAACTAACTGGAAACCGCATTTTTTCTCAGTTGATTAGAAAATGTGAATCGTTTTCAAAGAAGAATTAGAAATTTACATACTCTTAAGTTGACTTTCACTATTGCCACTTCCATCAAATACTAACAAATGGTCTTCAAAACAATCTCCGAAGAGTTTTTATGAGCCTGTAGCAATTTATACTCACGTCACAGCCAAAAACTATGGCAACCTCTAGCGATTGGTGGTGAGGATGTAAGAAAGAGAGAAAGAGAGAATTTATCGACACTCTGTGCTTTCAGTTAACCAATAACAGTGTCTGCTGTCTGTCGAGTGAGCATAAGTCTCTCTCGCTCTCCTTGCTCACTCTCTAATGTAAAGTACACTGTAAAAAGAAACATTAAGTATTTTAGCAAACGAAATAACGAATACGCACAACAATACTTCGTCGTCGATCCTCATTCTTCTTCGTCGATCCCTATTCTTCTTCTTTTAATAGCACAACAGTTCCATGAAGAGCCTAGGCCGAGCTTTCGCACCCACCTTTCATCGATCCGCTTTTCTTAATTTAAGCTAGCTTCAAAGGTTTAATCATCTAACAATCATCATTTTCCAGCGAAAAGATTTCTCTCAATGGGTTAAAGAGCAAAATTCGTTTCTTTACGCTTCCAAAACAAAACTCATATAACACGCACGCATTTTTATTGTTTTCGGCATGTCCTCAGGTACGAAGGTTGCAAATTGCGATCATTAAGCATATCGTTTGAAGGTTTTTGGACGATTAAATACAATAGTTTTGTTGTGTGGTGGAGAGAAGAGAGGCTGGTAGGTACTCTGCACACTCCAGGGTTATACTCAGTTTAGTGCATAGCCGAGAACACCACATAATAAATCCGCCAATCTCGAGAGAAAGAAAAAATTTTCTTTAAATCTAGTAAAAATATTGATAATTCGAAGGGGGGAAAAGGAGGTTAATCCTCCAGTATTCAGAGCCTTTAAGAACCGCTAGTGGTTTAAAGTAAATTGGATATGTTGTAGTATGTGATTGAATTGAGTTGATATCGATCGTTTGCTGCAAGATTGTCGTAACTCTTTTCTCTCTTTTAATGGCACACCAGCACCCATGGAGGGCCTGGGCCGAGCTCTCCTCAATCTACTCATGTCGTGTTACATAAGTGGAAGGTGCTTACGGTTTTAAGCCGAATCCGAACGGCGAAGTGAAAAGCTTTTCTTAGGCAATTTTTACTCTTGTAGGTTTGCCATTGCCTGCCTACACGAAGAGGTGGTGCCGTGTAGTGAAATGGTTTTTTCTACTTTTTAATTATGCCTGTGCCGGGATTTGAAGCCCGGACACTCTTTCCTTAGCAGTCGAACGTACTACCAATTACGCCAAAGTGTACCACACAAGCAAAAGAGTGATTTGGCACTCAAATACAGTGAAAATCGATTAAAACGACTCACTTTTCGTTGTGTAGGAAAAGCAAGTTAGGCCACCAGCCACGACCACGATCACGATCACGACCTTAAATACATTTCCTTTTCCAGCATGATTCTGTTTCTTATTATGCTAAAGTACTTAAACTTTGTTACACCTCAATATTTGCATTGAATAATTAACAAATTACTATTCGCAGCACCACTTGTAATTCTGCGCTGCATAATCGGAGAATAAAACGACGATGGTGGTGCCTTACACAACCAACAACAACACTCTGGCTGGCTGACTGTCGCTTTTAATTAATACCAAAACAATTTGTGCGACGTATTTCAAAGAAGAGTTTTTCACCTTTTACTTGGCCGCCACCCACCCAACCACCCACCCACCGACCGACAGTCACCCACCGACCACATGATTTCCACTCAACAATTTCCTAAATCCTTTTCGATGTCATTTCATTACAATTTTCGTTTCACTTGTGGTAAAATATATTCATGTAATCAAAGTGGAGATTCAATATGCCTTGATACCAATACCACCTGCCTCCGCCACCGCCTCCACCGCCGCCGCCGCCGCCACTCACAAATGCCTTAATTACCAGAGACCACCATCACCGGCAGCAATCAACAATTGGTTTTCCTTTTACTGCCCCTCCCCCTTTTCCCTCCGTCCCTGTTCCTTATCATACAATTCAATTTTTTAAAGCTTTCACTTTAATTTGCTATTGTAAGCTGCCAACAATGAGTGGAAGAGAGATAGCAAATCAAATGGAAACTGAAGTCAGCTGGATAAAGATGGCCGAACAAAGAAGAAGATGCAGAGTGCGGCCATATCAATTTTAATAGCTTTTTCCTCCAGCATTTTCAACAATTGACAATCAAAAAGGGTTTTTGTGTTTCACGTAATTTGATTAATTAGTTATATTTAACTCAGTCGTGTTCAGTCGTGTTGAGCTACACAGCTACCTGTTATCTATCTATCGCTAAGCCCCTCTCACTCTCTCTTGCACTCTTCTTCAGCTTTTAACTGAATTTGTAAGCATGTACTCTGGAAAAGTTGGTGTGCCAGAGTCAGTGGCTGCTTTGATTTTGATTATGTTATTTTAGTTCAAGTGTTTTTCTGTTCTGTTCTGTTCTTCTGCTTTATTATGCCACGTAAATAAATTAAATGAATTTCAAAGTCTATGCGCTAAGGAGCATAAATCTTGTTAAATATTGGCTAAATAAATCTTTGAAGTATTTATTATCCATTTTTCGGGGGTGGGGAGGTTAGGTTAATTGATGTACATAGAAATTATTCCTACTTCTTGCTGTAATTGCCAAAAATTAATTATTTGAAGATTGAAGTCAATGGCTTTTTTGAAGGAATTTATGTAAATAACGGTAATAATGGTAAGGTTAAAGAGAGAGGAGCTTACTATTCCACTCAAAGCTCCTCAGTCGTAAGATATCCAGTTTACTGTTTCTGAAATCAATTGAATAGGTTGAAAAGAATAAAAACCTTTAATGTGGTATGGAATTGTCGTAAAGTTTAAAAGAGATTAAATCTTTAGCACAGAAATTTATTGCAAACATTTCTGCTTGAAAATTACGCGGGATAGAAAATAAATACATTCAATGATCATATAAAAAGACCGCAGAAAGCGATTGTAAAAATTCGTTCGGTCGCTAAATTGGCACCACTTTCCTCTATCTTGATGTGCATTTGAGCGTGATTTGTTATTTAGCTTTACTTTATAAAAAAAACACGTGCATATGAGTGTTACAGTGCATTCAAAAACGTTCGAGATGTGGTGGAAAATTTACCTCGCTCTGGTCGGAAATGTTAAATCTCTAGCACAGAAATTGATTGCAAACATTTCTGCTTGAAAATTACGCGGGATAGAAAATAAATACATTCAATGATCATTTAAAAAGACCGCTGAAAGCGATTGTAAAAATTCGTTCGGTCGCTTAATTGGCACCACTTTCCTCTATCTTGATGTGCATTTGAGCGTGATTTGTTATTTAGCTTGACTTTATAAAAAACACGTGCATATGAGTGTTACAGTGCATTCAAAAACGTTCGAGATGTGGTGGAAGATTTACCTCGCTCTGGTCGGAAATGTTAAATCTCTAGCACAGAAATTTATTGCAAACTTTTCTGGTTGAAAATTACGCGGGATAGAAAATAAATATGTACATTCAATGATCATTTAAAAAGACCGCTTAAAGGTATTGTAAAAATTCTTTCGGTCGCTAAATTGGCACCACTGTCTTCTATTCTAACGTGCATTTGAGCGCGACTCTGTCATTTATCTTGTTTACAGTGCTCGATTTTCTCAGTTCATAAAAGAGTTTGTCTAAAATTTATTACTTACTTTACTTTACTTTGAATGGCACAACAGCCCATGGAGAGCCTAGGCTGAGCTGTTGTGCGTGTTATATTTGTACATGAATGGAAGGGACCTACAGATTAATGCCGAATCCGAACGGCGAAGTGAAAAGCTTTTCATAGCTATTTTTACTCTTGTAGGTTTGCCATTGCCTGCCAAGAGAGGTGGTGGTGGTGCCGTGTAGAAAATTTTTTTTTTCTACTTTTTGATTTTGCCTGTGCCGAGATTCGAACCCCGGACACTCTGCGCAGCAGTCTAATGCACTACCACTACGCCACAGCAAAAATTTTGTACTGCAAATGGAAATTCGTGTGCCGCATCGCTGAAAATGTTACAGAAGTCGGCTTACAGTGAATCGACTATATCAAAAACTTCAGCATGAGTGGTACAGAGCATTCAAAAGCGGTCGAGATGTGGCGAAAGATTTACATGGCTCTGGTCGAAAATGTTAAATCTCTAGCGCACAAATTGATTGCAAAATTTTTCTGGTTGAAAATTGCGCAGGATAGAAAATAAATACATTCAATGATCATTGAAAAAGCCCGCTTAAAGGGCTTTGATTATCGAAGTGTTGTGCACTCCGAATACTTGCCAGAAGGTCAGACGGTGAATAAAGAAAATTTTCTGGGCACTATGCGGCGTTTGAGAGAGCAAATCCATCGAAAAAGTCCAAGTTTGTAGAGAAAGGGCTCATGGAAAGCTCAAAGAAAGCAACACGACAACGCACCAGCACCACAAGGCTGGTGCATTGAACGAACTAATTTCTGGCCAAAAACTCAACAAGAGATAAAACTCCGGCTGTCTCTTTTCTCAATCCAAAAATAAAATTACCACACTTCGAGGCACCCGTTGTTTTCAGTCTACAGAAGACATAAAAGAGAATTCGTGGCGGGAACTGTCGAAACGTTTGGAACTGACGTTTGAAAAATATTTTTGACGATTGAATTATTCGTTGGTTATTTCGGAGGGGGCCTGCCGACTGACTTTGAAGGTGATACAATAAATTTGAATGAATAATACATATATAATATTTTGTGTTTTATTAACCAATTTGTGTGCTTACTGATTGTTATTTTTTGGACTTAAATTTGTTTATTTTCTTTGAGCTCATTACCACTAACAGAATATTTTTTGTTTTTGATGTGTAACAACATTTTAGATCCGAAAATCGCAAAATTTCTTGTCTCTCTCCATTTTCACTCTATTGTAGCAAGTTGTTTTTATATACCAATAACAACAACAACAACAAAAACAAGAATACAGTTAATGGATTTGCTTGTACTCGTTATCTCTCTTCTTTCACTCGCCCAATGCTGTCATGTATTTATACAACAACAACAATTCGTTCGAGAATGCCGTTACTTGGTGTGCTCTCAATTTCCATGCAACAACAACCACATTAAATCTTCTAAATATGCATGTTCACTTATATTAATTTTTTTTTGTTTTTTCAACTAAGTATTTTCTATATTTTCTATATTTTCATGCCCTTTACAGAATATGAATTTTTTTGTTTGCTTATCTTGGTATTTTCTTTAAGAAATTCCATAGAAGATATTTCCATAGCTACCACAGAAATGTGAATTGTTATCCACAGTTTAACTCATATTCCACAAGATTTTTATCATTTTCGTTTCTCTCTCTCTCTCTCTCTCTCTCTCTCTCTACTTCTTTATGCCATTTCTGGAATTCATATCAATTTATTTCCGCTTTCAACATTTCTCGATTCAGCACACACACACACACACCAACACAAACAAATGCGTAAAAAATGGAAATGGAAAATTCCAAAAATATAAAGTGAAGCAGGAGATCAAACTATAAGAAGAAGGAAAAGAAACAAAAGTATTTTTACGCAATATATTTATGGTACATACATTGAGAATTTATTTAGAACAAAAAAAAAAAAAAAGAAGAAGATTCCAAAGTCTCCAAAGGAGGAAAAGCCACACCAAAGTGCCAACCCAAAAGCCAGCAATAACCAAACACCATCAGGACACGATAGAAACTACTGCCATGTTCTATCTAGCAGCAACAGGAAAAACAAATATAATTATTTATTCCGGTCATGTTGTCTGCCTTTCGCAGAATGTCATCATCAGCTGTGTGTGCAGGAAAAACGGAGAAGTGAGCGAGTGAGTTATAACTTATAATTTAAAAGTAGATGGATGTGGAGAAGATGTGGAAGATGTGAAGGTGTTGGCTTCTTCTTCTATGTATGTACAACGCACGAGGACATACGCCAATAAAGCAAGGAGTATGCGATTGCAGATGCCTGCTATGATGTTTTAATATTTATGTGCAAGCCCAACGGGAAACTTTGAAGCGCTTCCCTAAGATACACCTCGTGGAGCGCTCTGACTTTATACTTTCGGAAAGCAAATGATAACTGTTTTTAATAGCCTATGTATAAGAATAGAGAGTTTAGTTTCTGTGTTCCTCGCATGTCATGCTCACTTTGCTCTGCTTATAAGCGCTCTCTTTTTGTGTTGTGCTCTTTGAGAGCTCTCTTTTGGCTTGTTGTCAGCACTTGCATACTTCCTATCACATGCAATGTAAAAAGAATATGAGCTGCAATAAAAGAGAGGGAGAGAGGGAGAGAGAGAGAGTGCTTACTGCTGACAGAAGAGGTAAGGAAGTTCTTCCTTGGGTTGTTCTTCCGTTGGGTGAATTGGTACGTAGAGTATGGTAATGTCTGTGTATTTGTCTGTGCGTGTTCGCTGAAACAAACTTATACATATATTATTAAGATTCTAAAGTATGTTGTTAAAGTTTAAGTTAAAATTTATACCAATTCTTCTTCATCGTTTGGTGACAGAAAACTACAATAATATTAAAAGTCAACTTCAGCAACAGGAGTTCAAGCTCTTGCGGCATTGAAATGAATAACTTTGTACCAACTTATGGCAGATTAAGTTCACATATTTGGTCAGAAATAATGATAATATTAGCAGAGTCATTATTTTCGTCCGTATACAGATGTCTGCTCATTAATATTATCTAATCTCCTAAATATTGTCATTATTGCTGACCGTGTTAGGTATGCTATAAAGAAGGAGGACTCTCTTTACCTATTTTTATATGAAGTTTTTCGCCCTCTAAGAGTGCAACACTCATCGTCATCATTTTATAGGAACGAGAACGAGTGCATTTCTTGACAAACAACGAACAGCACAAAAGAGGAGAGCGCATTCCCCGTTAGCATGTGATGCGAGCGAATTTATTACGCGAACAACACCACAACAAACAAGCGAGAGCGTAAAGGCGGATATACCGATCAAGTGTCTCACTCTTTTCTTGCTTTTATTTTATATAAACTGTTTTCATTCTCTTAATGAGAGAGTAGAAAACCTTTCGTATGAATTTCATAACGAGAAGAGAGTGCAAAAACACTCATTCACATATCGTTAAATCCATCTTAACTCCTGAGCACTCACTAAAAATTTCCAACTGGCAACAATTTTCATATTGCACTTTTCACTTGAGAATATATTGTTGCTCTTCTCAATGTACGCAGTATACGACGAGGGCACGAACGGAACTAACACGCAACACAACGAAGTTTGTGTTTCCAATTTTCCAATTTCTAATTATGTTGAAGATAGACAGACGAGATGCTTGCTCTTGTTCTTGTTGTTGTCGTTGTTGTTAAGTCTATAGGGGTCATGTGACATTAAGTCACCAAAGAAGCAGCTCATATCTGATTGAGTTTGCTTGCTTGCATCTTACTATTCACTTACAATGCTTCAGAGAAAACAGGTACAGATAGATAGATAGGTAGATAGATAGAAAGAGAGAGAGAGAGAGAGAATGAACGAGTGTTAAATTCAAAACTAGCGAGAAATTCAAGTGAGTGTGTGTGTGTGTGTGTGTGTGTGTGTGTGTGTGTGTGTGTGGAAATGAAAGTGCCTGTTGACATTTTGTTTGTTTGTGTAGCGCAAGCTTTAACTTTTTTCAAGTTCTTCCCTCTGATTGCATAATCTTACGACAAAACCACGCATACTTCCGCATTCATTCCACTTCACTTCTCTCTTCACACTAATCCTTTACTGTGTACTTACGATATGCAGCAACACGCAATTTTCTTCAGCTACTCGTAGTACATACCATAGTTACTTGAAATCGATTTTGGTCATGTGTCAAAGTTTATTATTCTATGTAGAAGAAAGTTCGTGCGTTCGTTTACTTTATTGTGTATGCAAAGAGTTGGCACTGGGCTTGTCTGGCGCTTGGATTGGGTTAGGTTGTGTTGTGTTGAATTATTAGAGTGTGCCATTCTCATAACCTTTATAGCAACATTTTGCGCACTTTGACTTTATACATCCATCGACCAGAGCGAACATTTCCATTTCAAGCTCATGTTGCTCTTCATTTCTAAAGAAGTAAGTATAAACGTCCCACTGTTTGTTTGGGCAGGGCAGGGCAATACTCATCCATACAAAGTACAACTTTGCTCTCTCTCTCCCCCCCCCCCTCTCTCTCTCTCTCACGTTCGTGAGAGGTTAATGTCTGCTTGTTTATTTGCAATACGTCACACATGCGCCTTTTCTTTGTGATTGTAAACATTTGAGGCTAACATAACTGTACACACGAAAATACTCACATGCGGATGTCTTTACACACACGCACACGTGCGTACATATAGTCCATGCCACTCTCTCTCTCTCTCTCTTTGTTACTCTCTTCTACATACTACCTAATAAATTTGATTAGATTTTGTTTGATTTTTGGTATGAATTTCAGCTTCAGATTTATTTGGCATATCTTAAAGTGTGAGTGCTGCTTGTTGTTGATTCTCTAGCAGTTTGAGGTTACGAAAGAGGCATTTAGAAGCCTCTTTGCCTCCTTGCGCTGCTCCTTCTCCCCCTCTCTTCCTACTACTGCAATGCAATATTTGATCACACCAGTCTCTTCTTTTACGTTGTGTGAGTGTTCTCAGGCTCCTAATGTATGGTTTGAAGTAGAGGTTAATAATGTGTTTTTTTATGTGTGTGTGTGTGTAAGTGTGGCTTACTTGCTTAGCTGCAACAACTACAACAGATGATCGGTGTTGGCCGTCTTGTGACTGTGTTACTTTATTATTTAATAGCAATAGATTAATTACCAAAAATTATCATGTGTTAAATTGTGATGTTCGAAAGGCAGCTACGCTATAATTGAGTTTTACTATAATGATTTCAGAGACATTCTAGCACAACAAATTGGCAGTCGAAAATAAGTATACCAAAGTAAGTCAAATCTATCACATAAAAAGCCAGCATGTCACACTCGCACTGCGTTCGTTGTGGTCGCTTTGTGATTAATAAACTGAATTAGGTTCTTTTTTTTCCTCATGTTTCAATCAAATTTTTCAAGCAATAGAAATTTTGCACTGCAACCAACCAAAAAATGATGACAAAATTTCTTAGAAAATTGTTTAAAAAAAAAACTTGTAAATCTAATTGAATCTGTCAGAACACTCGTATCCAACACCTAAACCAGCCGAATCAGACTGCCCCTCTTTATCACACTTCTTTCTACCTCCCCTTCTATTAATGATGACCAAGAACGTAACGTAACCCTACATTCACATCAGTAAACTGTACGCATTAGATTATTACTGACAAATATTCAGTATTTTCGTATTTTGATGCCAAATATTAAGAAACAAATCAAAACTAGGGTAAAAATTGCGCAAGCACATAAAATTCGTAGTCAAGTTCTCCGTTGCTATTAGAATTTAGTGTAAGAAATCTAGAAATCGAACCATTCTAATGAAAGAGCTGAAATTTACTGTTGAGTATAGAAAATTCTTTCAATTAGAAAATTTTTCTTGTTCATTTTTATCAATCTTGGGTTTACACGTGAAAATTAAGCACAAAATTATCCAAAGGTAAAGGAGCACTCTAATATCTCTTATTTTCCTACACTAAAGCGCTAACCCGCCAGCAGTAAGCGGCTTCATATCACAGGAAGGGAGCGCTGACATCAAGCTTGGTTTTTGAATTAAAAAAAAAAAACACAGAAATTTAACAAAAGTGAATGAAATTTTTATTTTAATCAATAAATCAATTCCTGCCATTTACTTTTTAAAGATAATTTTACTTAAATGTTGCCCGCGACTACGCTTCAAGTGGTCCATTCTGAAGGTCCAATTTTTGCACATTTTTCACACATTTCAGCCGGAATCTCACAAATGACACGTTCAATGTTGGCTTCCAAAGCAGCAATTGTGTTTGGATTGCACCTACAGACAAGAGTCTTAACATAGCTCCAGAAAAAATAGTCTAACGGGGTCAAATCACACGATCTTGGAAGCCAATTGACTACACCAAAACGTGAAATTAACTGCTCACCAAATTCGCCTCTCAGTTGATGCATGCGTGCAGTGTAGCATGTGGCAGCGTCCTGTTGGAATCACATGTCGGCCGAGTCCAATTCTTGCATTTTCGGCAAAAAAAAAGTCTGTTATCATCGAACAGTAACTTTCTTTCATCATCTTTGAAGAAGTACGGCCCAATGATGCCGTCTGCCCATAAACCGAACAGCACCAAACAGTGCATTTTTCGAGATACATTGGTAGCTGCTGAATTGCCTCTGGCTGGTCTTCACTCCAAATACGGAAATTCTACTTATTCACGTAACCATTGAGCCAAAAATGAGACTCGTCGCTGCAGACAATTTTGCGATAAAAAACGGATCGAATTTTGATAATAAATTTCAATAATTTGCAAACGTTGTTCAGGCGTAAGTCCATATGGCAAACCAAATTGAGCATTTTCTACTTTGGCACATGTTAAGAAACACGCGTGAACGCGTGTCAAAAACCAATTAGCAAAAAAATCACCCTTTATAAGTATGGTATATAGAACAGTGGTCGCTGTGGCGTACTGTGGTAGTGCGTTGGACTGCTGCGCAGAGTGTCCGGGGTTCGAATCTCGGCACAGGCAAAATCAAAAAGTAGAACAAATAATTTTTCTACACGGCACCACCTTTTGCCAAAATGGCAATGGCAAACCTTACTTTTACTTACTTTTAATGGCACAACAGCCCATGGAGGGCCTAGGCCGAGCTTTTCTCATCCACTCATGTTGTACGTGTTATATTTGAATATAATATTCATGAATGGCAAACCTACAACAGTAAAAATTGCCTATGAAAAGCTATTCACTTCGTCGTTCGGATTCAGCATAAAACTGTAGGTCCCTTCGATTCATGTACAAAAATAACACGATCGACATGAATGAATGCGAAAAGCTCGGCCTAGGCCTTCCATGTGCTGTTGTACCATTAAAACCAGAAATAAAATAAGAACAGTGTTTGTACTTATGTCTGTTGCAATAATATTATTCAGTGAAAAATTTTAAAAAATTTTGTTTAAAATTTGACAGTTCAAAAAGATGAGCGGGCTCTTTGAAATGACTCAATGCTGTTATATACGCCGCCTTTGAAAGTACTCAGAGTAATGACTCTCTTTGAATTAACAACAACAGTTACTTTGCTGATTGAGTCATATTTATGTACGCACTCTCTCTATCACTCTCACACACACGCACACACGTTATGCCAATGAGAGTTAGCATTACTAGTATTGCCAGATAGAGATTCGTTGAAAAAACTCTGATTTAAATTGACACAAGGAAAATTACAAAAATTAAAAAGGAAATTTTGCCAAAAAAAAAAGAAAAGCAATCAAACCTACTTTATTTATGTATTTCTCAAATGAAAACTAAAAAGTAAGAAGAAATTTCTCCCATTAAAAAAATAAAGGAAAAGCAGAAGCAAAAGCAAAAGCCAATGAGCCTAAAATGTGATATTGTCACACCTCACATGAAATGAAATGAAAATTGTCTACGCTGTTCTAAATTACATGGAATTAAGATGAGCTGTTGCTGATAAAAAAAAAGCAAAACAAAAAATAAATAAATGTGTAGTATATAAAGTAGAAATGAAATGAGAAACGAATGTAAAAGCTGTTTTCGAAGAGATTCAAATATGCAAACATTAAACAGAAAACAGAAAAGCAACAACAGCACACACACCAGCAAATACAAATGTGATGGTATATGGGGATATAGGGTATAGCCTCCATAATCATCACCACCATCATCATCATCATCATCATTAACGGCAACACCAACAAACCCAGGCGGCAAACAGCGCCCGCAACAAAACATGTTACACATCAACAAAAAAACGATAAGCAGCACAGGATATAACAAGAGAATAGTAGGAAAACCATGAGCGTAAGGGAGTAGGGGGGTGCTTGGGTGAGATTGTGCGAGGACTGATGTTGTTGCGTACGAGTGGTGAATTTATTATTTTCTGAGTTTTATCCAACAGAATGATGGTGCGAAAATTGTACACAGTCAGCGAGCGAGATGTATACAACGGCATACTTAAGCACTCATACCTCAGCCATTCCCACACCCAACCACCCAACCACCCGTGCAAATACTTATACACCAGGCTAACCTCATCTACTTAACTATTTAATATATGTATTATACATACTCATACTGATTGGCAGCAATTACCTTTCCACAATAAATTCCATGTATGTAAATGAAATTTCGCTTTCACAATAAAGTTGAAAGATAATCACGTGTAAATTGGCAATACACACTGAAAAATTTAGTAACGTGTGAAATTTAATTGAATTGCACGACACGAAGAAAAACGAGTGAAAGCTTTCAAGTTTTTACAGGTGTACAAGTATGAAATAACGCTCTATAAATCCCTCATCCTTCCCGTCCTAATGTATGGCGCAGAGACGTGGACATTGACCATCAATGATGAGAGACTGTTAGGAGCGTTCGAGAGGAAGATACTCCGTAAGATCTATGGTCCAGTATGCGTGTGGACGACGTGTATCGAATAAGATGGAACGATGAGCTGTATGAGCTGTACGCCGACACTGACATAGTCAAGCGTATAAAACTCCAGCGGCTTCGCTGGCTGGGTCATGTTGAGCGAATGAGAGAAAGTGCTCCGCTCCGGCTAGAAGGGTGTTTCATTCGAACCACGGTGGAGGAACACGCAGAAGGGGACGTCCTAATCTCCGTTGGAAAGACCAGGTGCAGGGCAACCTGACTGCACTTGGCCTTATCAACTGGCGCCAGCGCGCGCATAGCACAGGTGACTGGGGAAGCTTTGTAGAAGCGGCCAAGACCGATCATCGGTTGTAGTGCCAGCTAAGTAAGTAAGTAAAGTAGTACAAGTATGAAACCGGTAATGACATTTCTATGTCGTTAGGTACAACTATACGCTCTGCCAAACCAAGTCATTGGCGCCATTTCTTCGCATTTAGTTCTGTCAACAATAATC
This sequence comes from Palloptera scutellata, assembly GCA_958295655.1. Lineage (NCBI taxonomy): Eukaryota > Metazoa > Arthropoda > Insecta > Diptera > Pallopteridae > Palloptera > Palloptera scutellata. Next base: position 58,627,651 of record OY282452.1, on the reverse strand, counting down.
AGTTCATAAATAATCAAGTTTTATACAACAACATATTTTTTTTCGTTCGCAAAAATGTGTCGAATTTTGTGTCGATATGCGGATTTCATTGATTTTCTGTTTCCAATTGAAGAAATCTCTGCATTGGAATCTCATCGAATGCTTGTGGAAGCTTACGGGCAGCACGCTCTAGGCAAAACAAAGTGCAACGAGTGGTTCAATAATTTAAAAGTGGCGATTTTGATGTGAGAAACGAAGAACGTGGAAGACCACCGAAAAAGTTTCACGATGCCGAATTGCAAGCTTTACTCGATGAGGATGATGGTCCATAGTGACCCAAAAATTCATTTCTCAACGTTTAAAAGCTGTGGGATTGATTTTGTAGGTGGGAAGATGGATGACGCATGAATTGACTGAAAGACTGAAAAACAGCAAGAAAATCGAAAAACCACCTGTGAAATGTTGCTCGCCAGGTACAAAAGAAAGTCATATCTTCATCGAATTGTTACGGGCAATGAAAAATGGATCTATTTCGAGAATCCCAAAAGTAAATGATCGTATTTTAAGCCCGATAAACCGGCCAAATCGACAGCAAACCCAAATCGCTTCGGAAAGAAGACAATGCTCTGTGTTTTCTGGGATCCAGCGAGGTGTTATCTGGTTTGACCTTCTGAAACCAGGTGAAACAGTTACTGGTCAACGCTACCAATAACAATTGGCCGATTTGAACCGTTTGAACTGTGCCTTACGCCAAAAACCTCAATAAAATCAAGCTAGGCAACATAAAGTGATTTTGCTTGATGACAATGCACCATCACATCGAACAAAACAGACTTGGGAATTGATAGATTCGTACAGATGGGAAGCCCTCCCCCATGCGGCTTCTTGACCAGACTTGGCTCCATCTGACCACCACTTACTTTCATCAATGGGGCACGCACTTGCTGAGCAGCACTTCGATTTGTACGAAAATGTGGAAAAATGGCTCGATGACTGCTTTGACGATCCATTCACAAATTGCCAGAGAGATGGGCAGCAAAATGTGTAGCTAGCAATGGCCATTAATTTGAACATTGAATGTATAACTATTTTTCTTATATAAACGTGTATTTTCATAAAACAAAATTATCGGTTTCATACGTGCACAGCTGGTAGTTATGGTACTTAGTTCCAGAAAGTATTACTCATGATTTCCGTCTAGAATTAATCTATTATTTTATGTTTGTTTTACAGATATTTAATCACATTTAAAAGTTTTTAACTTTTTCCTTTGAGTACACTTAAATCATTTTTGTTTTCTCCACACTAACCTAATTTCGGATAATTAAAACAATTTTCTCTCATGATTCCAAGAAACTAAAACAAAAAACTGATAAAAAATAAGTCATAACTAGAAATTATGTGTTTGAAAATCAGTTTTGTTTTTGCACTGTAGTTACATCAAGTTGGGCGAAAGAAAACCCGGACAAAGTTCTTGGCATTAGGCTGTGTTTGTAACGTAGCCAATTTCTTTGAAAAGATTTTAATTTAAGTGGGCTTTGTGTGATTAAAAACATGTCAAAAATTAGTAGTATGGTATATGGGTTTTTAGTTTCTTAGTTCATATCCCATCCATGTAGGTTCATAAAATATCTTTAAAATCGTTGAACATTAAAGCAAATCGTAATTAGAATAGGAAAAACTAATGAGAAAATATGAATAAATAAGAATTATGGACGCTAGCTAACTAAACTGGAAAGGTAAAAGTCGAAAAGCTTCTGGAACTGGAAATATTTAAGTACTCAAGAACTTCGTATCGGAAACGAAGCATTAATGTTAGAAAACTTTGGACCAGAAACGAAGTATGAAAGTGGGAAAAGTTTAAAGTTGGAACGAAAAAAAAAAAAAATATATGCATAAATCAAAGAACTTAGGGGATATTGAAAATGTTAACTTGGAAAAACTATAGACTAGAAATGAAAAGTCTAAATCGGAGAACTTTGGACCAGAAACGAAGTATGAAAAGAAGAAAACTTTAGACATGAAGCGAAAAAATAATATGAAAATCAAAGAACTTTGGCGAGGTTATTGAAAATCTTAAAGTGAAAGAAATATAGACTAGAAACGAAACGTTAAAGTCGGAGGACTTTGGACCGCTACAGAAATATTAAAGTCGATCTCCGTGGCCTTGAATGAATGGTTGTGCGTCGGGCTTGGAACCCACCACATTAAAATATTCCCCAATGAACCCTCAAAAGAAAAACAAAAAATAGAACTAGAAATATGAAAGTTGAAGAAATTTGAACTAGGAAAGATTTCGAAACATGAATGTCGAAGAATTTTGGACTAGAAACGGAACATGAAGGAGGAAAACTTTGGTCCAGAAAAGAAACTAGAAATATGAAAATCGGAGAACATTAGACTAGAAATACAAAGGTTGGAGCGATTTAGACTTCCAGCTCAAGAAACTAGAAATACAAACTTTCGACTTGAAACGAATTTAGATACATGCAAAGAAGGAAGCCAGAAATTTGGGCTAGAAATTAAAGTTAAAATACTTTGGAGCAGAAACGAAACATGAATGCAATAGACTAAAAAAAACTAAAAATATTAAAGTTGGAAAGAGTTGAACTAGGACAAAAATCTAGAAATATTAATGCCTAAGAACTTCAAACTAGAAACGATATATGAAAGTAAGATAACTTTGAACTACTTAGAAAGGAAACTGGAAACATGAAAGTTGTAGAACTTTACACTACATAGAAAGAAAACATGAAATTCGGAAACTTTGGACTAAAAACGAAAGCCGAAGAACTGTGAACTTGAAACGAAACTAGAAACAAGAAAGTCGCAGAACTTTGATTAATATAAAATTTAATATCAAATCCGATGATTTTTGGACTACAAATGAAACAAGAAATATGGAAGTCGGTGAGTCACAGCCTAGAAACGTATAATGTTAAAACCTATGGATCAGAAACGAAACATTAAAGTAGGAGAATTTTGGACTGATAACACCATGAACTAGAAAGAGGAAAGTCAAAGAACTTTAGCATAGTATATATGAAATATGAAAGATAGTCAAAGTTCATACTTTGGACTAGAAGCATAAAAGTCGTAGAACCTTGGACTAAATTTCGAACTAGAAATTTTAAGGTCGGAGAGAACTAGAAACATGAAGTCGAAGAACTGTGAACTAAAAATTAAATTTAATATCAAAATCCAAGTTTTTTCTAATACAACTGAAACTAGAAATACGAAAGTCTTTGGGTGATGTATGACAACGAGACACGAAAGCCAAAGAACTTTGTACTGGAAAGTCGATAAAAGTCGAGGAACTGTGGGTTAGAAACAAAATTAGATACTGAAGGAATTGAAGAACCATGGACAAAAAGACAGTTGAAGAACTTTGAACTTGAAACGAAGCTGGAAACATGAGAACTATGAATTAAATTAAACTTCAGAACAAAGACGAAGATTTCGGACTAACTGGAGCTGATACTAAAATAAAAGAAGTTGAAGAACTTTGGATTAGAAACGAAAGCAGAAGTACATATATTGAAATCGAAGAATTATGGATTAAAACCAGAACAAGAAATCAAAAGGCTAGTCGAAATCGAAAGACTATGAACTAGAAACTAAAAATATTAAAAGCGATAAAGACAATGGATTATAAATTAAACCACATAGTTGAAAACATTAAGGATGAAGAACTTTGAACTAGAAATCACAACTAGAAGTTAAAGAACATTGGACTGGAAGTAAAACCTGATACCATAAAAAATTAACGAAAATCGCAGAATGAAACTAGAAAACTCGTCATAACTTTCTTGAAAGGAGAACGACGAGTTGAGAAAAGCTTCTGTGTAATAACGTATAAGCTTTACAGAACTACAGTTGTTGGTTTTATTTTTAATTTTGGAATTTTTGTGGCAAGTTCACCAATTAGAGTTTATTCTACCTAATAAACAACTAGGCACCCGATTAATTTCAGTTCAATTTGTGAAATCACCGCCTTTCTGAACTGCTACAAAGCTCAAAATAAAACTAAAAGGACACAGGAGGGAACAAAAGAATCGAAATGAAACTGGAGTCAGTAGTACTTACATAAAACAAAGTTAATGAAGTTAGTATGTATTTTTTATTTCTATCTATCTACCTTCAACAATAAAACGATGCATGAATGTTGATGATATACTCACATGCAAATACCGAAACTACTTTGAACAACACAAAGAGTGGAGTAAAGTTTGTTTGGTTTTTTTTCTTTTTTAGACTTTCTTCTCCACTGTCAATTTAAAATCAAATCAAAATAGCTGCTGCCTCTGTGCTCCGGTGGCCAAACAAATTTGTAAATTGTAAGACCAGAGAGGCAGGGAGGGAGGGGGGCAGTAGCAAAAACTATAGCCCATCCATACACAGAGAGTAAACTAAGTAAAATCAATCTAAAATTGGAATTGGAAAACGAAAAGAACTTGGCATTGGTTTGTTGCTGCTGTTGCTGCTGTTGCTGCACCTTCTGCTGGAGCAGCCATGATGTACCCACCCACAATAGTAATATTTTTGCAGCTACATATTGCAAACAGTAAAAGCAGAAACTACAAATAAAAATAAAAATAAAAACAACACCAGAAAAGGCCAAATAGTTTTCAATCAAGTCGAAAAGACACGGCCGGCGACAGTGGTAAAATGCAGCCAGTTAAAGTAGCTACCGTGCAGTTAAGAGCTTAAACGGGCACGGAAATAAATGGAAAATGATATTATAAGGAGGAGGAGCTTTCAGGAGGATAAGCTTGTTCGTCGAGGTAGGGCAAATGAAGATGATGCCTCACTGGAAATGGCTGTGCTGAAGAGAAAGAAGAAATGCATTCGCTGTTGAATTGGTTTCGGGGATTAAAGGGAGAGAAAAGGGTTAATTCCCATCTATTCCTACCTATCTGTCAAATAAAAAAACAAAAACAGAAAAGTGAAGTTAAAACTTTTTATTAAGCGATTTAGAAAAGTTATACTTTGATGCCATGGCAACATCTGAGTTAAGTTTTTGGTGTTTTTTTTTTTATTTTGTTGCAATTTTGTATGTTTACTGGGGAAAAGCGCTCAAATATTGAAGAAGTTGCTACGAAAAAAGAGAAGCACATGGCGCATGGCACAAATTTATTACAATCAAACAAACTTGATCTTGATTTGGCAGAAAAGTTTTGAGGACAGCAGCCGAAGCTGCAGCAGCGAAGAAGTGGACGGACAATGTATAAAACGCTTGAAATTATTGCAACTTAAATAAATTTATGTAAATGTTAAATAAGTGAAAAATATTTGAAAAGTGATTTTTGCTTGGAATTATTTATACATCATGAATTGATTTATTCAAGAAAATTTCGTTTTATTTAGAATGATTCCGTATTCGTAACAGATTCTGAGAGCAATAACCCTTCCAACAAAAACACTTAAATGTATGTAAATTGCTGAATCATGATATCCATCGTTGAGCTTAAAATGCAATTGTTTTTTTTTTTTTTTAGCAACAACAATAGAAATAGCAAATCATGCGCTATTAAACAGTGGCGTTGAGGCAAATACTCGAATGCGTCGTAGCACTCAGTACTCAGTGAAAAATGTCCACTTTCGTTAAGAGCACATGAGATGAAACTGAGAGAGCCAACGTTGACGTCGCTGCTTGTACTCGTACAGTCGATCCCGTTAAGGGCATATGAAAAAAAGTTCCATCCCAACACGTCGGCTCTCTCAGTTTCATCTCATGTGCTCTATAGTTCGAGCTCGACGGAGTTATATTATATTATAGTAGCTGACCTGGTGAACTTCATACCACACCTAAAATTGATTTGATTGTAACTCTTCTCCCAATCAGCCTGCCATCTCAAATTCATTGTACCAGTAATATTGACCACACTGTGTACGGTTTGAGTTTCGTTCGGGCGCTACCACGCCCCTTTGCCCAACAGCCTTAATATGTGACATGGAACTTAGAGTTGAAAACATTAAGCCCTGTGCCAAATGTCGTTAAAAAATATTCAAAGGGAGCCGAGTTATAACATTTTGAAATATTGTAGTATATGGGTGTTGCCACGCCCCTTTATCCAATTCCGACCATATGTTACTTGGAGCTTAAAGTTGAACACATAAAGGCCAGTGCCAAATTTCGTTAAAAACTATTCATAGGGAGCAGAGTTATAGCATTTTGAAACATCGTAGTATATGGGCGGTTCCACGCCCTTTTATCTAATTCCCCCCATATATTACATGGAACTTAGAGTTGAAGACATAAAGCCCTGCGCCAAATGTCGTTAAAAAATATTCAAAGGGAGCCGAGTTATAACATTTTGAAATATTGTAGTATATGGGCGGTTCCACGCCCCTTTTTCCAATTCCTCCCATATGTTACAAGGAGCTTAGAGTCGTTAAAAAATATCCAAAGGAAGCCAAGTTATAGCATTTTGAAATATTGTAGTATATGGGGGTGCCACTCCTCTTTGCCCAACCACCTGTGATATGTTACATGGGGCTTGAAGTTGAACACATAAAGGCCAGTGCCAAATTTCGTTAAGAAATATTCAAAGGGAGCAGAGTTATAGCGAAAGAGAGAGAGAGAGAGGGCGGTGCCACGCTCCTCATTGGATATTCCAAAATTTGCCAACCAAATCGGACGCTCCGTTCTCAAGTTATGAAATTAAAAACATATTTTACTGCTTTGTTTTATATATACAGATTTTATATAATTTTATGCTGATTTTCGAAAACACCTCAAAAAAAAACCCCAAAAACAAAAACAAACCTACATACATCTATAGTAATGTTGGATGCAGAATGCAGGCTTCACCGAAAGCCCGCTTGCACTGCCAGAAAACTGTGCCATTACTTCATCGGGTTTCCATTAATTTCATCAGAAACAGAGAGAGAGAGCGAGAGAGAGCGCGCTGAAGAATATAATAAATCACAGCTCCTCAGCACAATTTTGCACACACTCTCTCTTTCCTTTTTTCTTTCTTTACACTCTCTTTGCCCTGATCAATTTTTGGTGTATGAAGAAGTGAGATTGTGAGAGAGAAAGAGAGAGAGAGCACAACGTCACAACGAGTTAATTAATTTCTGCCTTGTTATACTTTAAAGTATTTTTAAATCACACAACCTCCACTGCCTTATTTCCCTTTATGTATTATCCACGAGCCTTGAAAAAAAAATAGTGAGCAAAACTGAATGGAATTTTTCATATTTTGTGTGCACTCAAGAGTTTGTTGCGCTGTTCCTTCTTCAGCACTCACGCCACTCCATGCCGTCGCTCCTCTTCGTCCTGTTGAACTACATTCCAAAAGTTCCGTTAGGCTCTGCCATTCTCTGGTGCTTTACCGCGCTGCTTTCAATATCTCACACTCTCTCTCTCTCTCTCTCCTTCGCTCTCTCTCTGTGTCTGGCAGATAATGCTTTTCCGCTGCAATGGCTGCATAAGTATGCAAAAATAATACACTGCAACACCGCCATTATTACACTAACAAAATTGGAGCAATAGGAGTAGGAAACATATCCCAACGGGAAAATTTGCAGCGCTTGCGAATGATGCACTTTCGGATTTTTCTCAACTTAATTATTTTCACAGAATGGAATATTTGTTTCCAAAAGTTACTTGCAGAATATTTTGTTGTTTATTTTGTTACACTAACAAAAACAAAGCATATAAAATTAATGAAAAAAGGGAATCCCATTTAAGACAAATCTCACAAAAAATTTACATACGCTTTACTGATATTTGATTTACCGTTATGCAATAATTTTTTGCCTTTTTAGACTTTTTTGGGTTAGCGTGGTCAGTTTTCTTTAAAAAGAAAAGTTTAAAGTTTACGTTAAAAAGAAAAAAAAAACTTCATCAGATCTACGAAAAATTGTTATCAAACAAAAAAATAAAG
>OY282452.1:58469777-58614777 GCA_958295655.1 Palloptera scutellata | reverse complement strand
GAGAAAAGGAAGATGTTGTTTACAACAACAATTCGATGTGATCGACTAACAAATAAGGGGGAGAAACTTTGCAGATGTAACAAATATATCAAAATAGAAACACGAATTTTCTTATTTTCTAATTTTCCTTTTTTAATTGCGTTTTTTCTCGCGTTCAATGCAATGCAATCCCGCATACAAAGCAAAAAAAAAAAAAAAAACACAACACGCAATGCAGAATACAGAAAACGCAGTGAGAAAAAGGACACAGTATTGGATTGATGATGATGGCGATGGAGAAAACTGGTTTAGCTTTTGAAGTTTCATGAGAAGATTTACACACCCACCTATAATTTCAGTTACTTTTTTGTTAACAAACTAAATTTAAATTCATTCCTTAGTTTATCCCCAAGAATGTTTCGTTCTTCGTTTTCATTCCGTTTTGGTTGAACAAAGTATACAACAACAAAATAAGCATTGGAATCGAATGTGGGTGGAAGGAAGAAGAGTACTTGAATATCAATTGTTGTTCTTGTAATTGAAGTAAACTCAAAATGGAGACACGAGAGACAAGCTATTTGACGTTGAAAAAAGGGAAGAAGCAGTGTTGCCATATTTTTTTTTTGCAATAAACTGTAAAAAACATTTTTTAAAGAAACGAAAACTATAACCAACAAAACTAAAATTTTTATTAGAGAAGAAAACTATACAAATTTGATATATTTTCTTTCACTTGGTTTTATTTTCAGCTTGAAAGCGATTTCTTATTAAAATTTTCCCAGTACAGATTTGCCTTTTTAACCTTTTCCCAAGAAATATTTCAAAAATTACTTCGTTTTTGGTACATTTAATCTGGCAACAGTGCCAACTATGCATGAAACTTTAAACAAAAAAGTTTGCTAACCCCTGCTAGGAATTGAACGGACGAAAGGTAGAAAATAAATGGAAAAAGAACAAAGCTGGAATTGTTCCATTCACTTCAAACCAAATAAATTCTCTTTATTTTAATGAAATTGTTCAGAAATGCACTAAAAAATTCAAATTAAACGAACATAAATGAAATTTATTTACTTTTTCTGACGGCGGGCGGCACTTGCTTGCACTTTGCAGCTTTATTTTCTTCCCGTTAGCTTTCAAAAGTTCTCTATATTTCGTTCTTTGCAGACAAAAAAGCCATTTATTTTTATTATGCACAAACACAGGCAAATTCTGAAGCGATCAACGCCAAATTTGAATTTCACTATTCTTCTTAATTAAATTAACGACAATTTATAACATTAAAAAGACTTTACAACCACGAAAACCGACCAAGTCGAAACTACATCAATGCACAATCAACGAACGCTTCCACGAAATAAAACGCAAACTTCGTTGTACGATCGCGTTTTATACTCACAAACATCAACAACTGCAAAAACAAATCGAAGAGAAGAAGAAATACAAAAACCAGCAACAACAACAGCAAAACAAAGAAGCTCAGATACATACCACATCAGTGATGGATGCTTCGATACGATCGTACTCTTTTCAGTACACTTGAAGAGCAGCATTTTCAGTACACTTTGGAACAACTTTTTTTTATATGGTAAGTATTATTTCAAAGAAAAGTACAACTCTACTACTTTTTTGTTTTCTTATTTGGTTGCTGTAAGTTGTATTTGCTATTCTTCGTTATTGATTTCACTTGCGGCATATAATTTTTAATGTAATTTAAAATGTCGTACTGCATACGAACCTGGCTTAAATTATCTTCTGGATCCTGCATGTTTGAGATATTCAAAACAAGGGTAACATATTGAAGTTGAAACCGGATAACATAACTTAAATTTTTTTTTTTTAAATTTTCAAAGTAGAGATTCTATAAACAAATAAATTTGCAAGTATTTGGAACAAATTTAAAGATAGTGATACTGATCCAAATCGGACTTATGGGTTAATCAGACAGCCTAAACTCACTCAAAAAAATAGATTTTACTAAACTTTTACTTTTTTACAAATATATATTTAAGCCTTGTTTACGCTACATGCTGCCGGTACTGCTAATAAGGTTTTAAACTTTGTTGTGCCGGTTTTCGAAAGATATATATAAATAAATAAATAAATGTAACAAGACGTAAGATAACTAATTCCATGGAGACAAAAAAAAAATTTGGTCGCTTATCCTGGGGAAATATAACTTCGCTAAGTTCTGAAGTATGTATCTACTGATTTTATCAAACTTATTTTACAAAGGAAATCGGTGAAACGTTTCGTTTTCACTGACCATAAAGTTATGTTATATGTCAACTTAACTTTTCTTAAGTTTAGGTGCATATCTCCAAAACTGGATGTACTGTAAATAAACTGGCAGATTCGAAATCTGCACAAAATACATTTTTAATTTTCTAATGGATGGAGTGTTTTAAAATGGAGTCTTAATAAAATTTAGTATTTAGAAAAAGAAGACGGTCATATTTTTGTAATTATGTCCGCATTTGGACGATGAGACCAGTTTCATGAAACATTCTCCTTTTTGACATTCTCCTTTGAAATTGCATGTGGCTTTTATACGATTAGACAATTCCATATGAGTCTTCGCTATATATGTATTATGTGTTTATTTTTTAACCAAGAAAATAAATTTTTCAATTACTTTTGACTCATTATATTATTAATTTACTATTTAAATACTAAATAATTGTTATTCGATGCGATTGGCGTGCTGAGGAGGAGATATTGTTAACATACGAACATGTGCAAAGAGAATGGTCAAACTGCGGCTCGAGAGATTTTTTTTAACCACCTGATGTTTCTTTTCTCTCATTCTACATTTACGTGAGACTAGTTTCATGAGACTAGTCTCTCATCGTGTAAAAGCTGACTATAAAACTTTCAGTACACTTTTCACATCCAATTCAATACGACGACAAACGATAAGCTCGTATGCCATCACTGATATACTACATACAAATTAAAGCAACCAACTACAACCAACAACAACCACGTAGTTTTCCAACTTATTTTCTGTGTGTTGATCTTCAAATACAGAAACGAGCAGCTGCACAAAAACAAAACCTAAACAAAACATATGAAATTCGCAAGCCACATATTGAAAAATTTAAACAAAGAAGTATGAAAGCAAAAGGAAGTTGCAGAAAATGAGCAGGAGCAAAGAGTAAAAACTGAGTGTAAAATGAAAGAGCGTTGATTGCGTAGGGCGAATGAGCAAAGTATACAAAATGAGTGAAAAATGGGAGAGCCTTGATTGCGTAGGGCGAATGAGCAAAGTATACAAACTGAGTGTAAAATGAAGGAGCGTAGGGCGAATAAGCAAAGAGTACAAACTGAGTGAAAAATGAGAGAGCCTTGATTGCGTAGGGCGAATGAGCAAAGTATATTACTTAGTGAAAAATGAAGGAGCGTTGATTGCGAAGGGCGAATAAGCAAAGGGTACAAAATGAGTGTAAAATGAAAGAGCATTGGCTGAGTTGGGCAAATGAGCGTAATACAGTGGAAGAGTAGAAAATCTTTTCGTTATTTTGTTTTTGATTGCGAGTCAATCCTTTTTCAGTTATATTTTGAAGGTGAGTCAAAAAGAAAATGCGTCTTTACTGCACAATGCAATGTTGCAGTGTTGCAGTGTTGCATTGCAGTAAATCTGCCAAACTATTGATATTCACTACTAATAAATTTTCCAATTTGTATCTTCTTTTTTTTTTGTATTTTTCTAGTACGCACATTGTTTGGCAACGGTTAGTTAGATTTGAAATTTAAGTGTATAACAAAAAGAGGAAACGTAAGAATCAAAGAAAAAGAATCATTTCTAATCTTGATTTACTTTACCCAAAAGTCACTCATACGAAATGTGTTTCTTCTTCGTTTTTGTTTTTTGCGAAGAACCGACGCGAAGAAAAACCGGCTAAAATTAAATTAACGTATTTCTTGACTTTCGGTGACCGCAGCTTAAATGTTTCGCCTTTGTGTATTTCTCTTGTCTGGTATTCTTGTGTAAGTAAGTGTAAAAAGCTTAGTTTGTTGAGCTATTATTATTGTGAGGCACACAACGATGAAAAGATGAAATCATCAGCTAATTTCTTTGTGCATGCTTCCGCAATTTATTTGAAATTATTTTAAGTTAACTGAAATTTCGTTTTTAGTGAAATGTAAATGGTTAAAAAAAAGTACTTTTTTGAAAAATTTTTATTAAAAAAAAAAATTCATTATATTTATTTGTTGGTGTTTTCTTTGCTGTCAGAAAATGGTATTAATTCTTCTGAAGGAAAGTTTTCGAGATATTTGCAAATAAACATGCTTTGTTTTTGCTCTTTCTTCAGTTTTATTGGCGCCGAAATCTCGAGAAAGGTTGATCCAACTAACATGAACTGTTCGAAAGGTTCTTCTTCTTTCGGAAGATACACTTACTGTTTGTACCAAAAGTATTAAAATTCGTTGAGGGCTAGAGGCGATGAAAGTCGAAAAAAGTACATTTTCCGACCTCTTTTGGGAAACTCTCTCACTTTTCTTGAGATAAAATTTATCCATTGAGATGCAAACAGATATATTTTACTCACATATTCCATAAGATTGCAGAGAATAAGAAGATTCTGTAAGAAAAATATAAAGCTTAAGTTAACTAAAATTGGAGGAAAAATATGGGCATTATGAAGCATTAAGTGCAGACAGACAAATTCGATCTTTAACAGATTGATTATCATGGAACTTTCAGCCTGGACCCACCCGACATATTGGCGTCAGAGATTTTAAACCCGGCTAATTTAGTTTTAAGTGCTTCGCATTAAGGTAAAGTAAGCTTCGCATTAAGGTGCAATGAAGCCTCGTGAAAATCAGCTGCGCCACCGGGGCAGGCAACCTCCCAAACATGTGAAAATATAAAAAAAAAACTCAGCGAAACTAAATCGGCTGATATTTTATTTATAGTTTTGTGATAATCGAATATAATAGAATAAAATTTGCCAGCTGCCTCCAGGAGCTAACGTTATAAAAGCTGTGGCGCGAAATTCAAACAAATTCGACAAATTATTCCACAGCTAGTCACCCAAAGGGTTAAAATCTCAGGTTGCTCTTGATTTATTTTCAATGTCCAACCATTTTTTTCCGATACACTTACCCTCCTCCACCACGTAGGGTAATTATAAGCCACGGTGGAGGAACACGCAGAAGAAGATGTCCTAATCACCGTAGGTAAGACCAGGTGCAGAGCGACCTGGCTCTGCACTGGCGCCTGCGAACTCGCATAAAAGAGGCGACTGGTGAAGCTTTGTCGAGGCGGCCAAAACCATCGATCCTCGGTCTCATTGGTAGTGCAGGCGAAGTAAGTAAGTCAGTACTTGTCCCCATCGCTAACCCTTAAGGGTTTCCACCAAATTTCATACAAAGTTTACTTTGTTATGAAATAGGCTTTACTTTGTGATGATCCTTGAGGTGAAAACCTTCAATTTCCTCTCCATCATTTTTCTCTAGCTTTCGGAAATTGGAAATTGAGCCGACAACTGGCGAGGAATCCTTGATAGAAAGGTTTAAAATGCAAGATCTCAAAAAACTTTGTTCTTAATTCACTTTAGGCCTACCAACCACACTGCTCATACCAAATGTGAATGTGCCAAACAAAACTTTCTTATAAAAAAATGGACTATAGGACCGTCTTACGCCTTAATTTTTTTTATCATAAGTCTTATAAAAAAATAATACGTAGCTGAAGAATTACTCAGCGGCAATCGTGATGCCTACTCAAACCAGAAACGAGAGTTTTCGCATCTAAGATGACGATGCATGGTTCAGCATACGCACCACCCCACACTCGCATCAGCTTAAACCACATCATACACAAAGCGCAGAGGCACCCCTCTCCCCTTTCCACCCACAGAACAATCGAAACACATACGGCAATCATTTATCATCGAATTGTGTTGCAGTACAGCAACAAATTCATATCAAATTTCGAGAAAACTTCAGTGGACAAGTGAATCCTGAGGTATCAGAAGAGGGGGCAGAATGGTTTAGTTTTTTTAGGTATTTTCAGTGGTTATAATACATATAAAGTCTAGTAACTCAAGAGCAAATAAGTAGCTATCATATCAGGCAGCCGTGGAGAGAAAATAAGGGCCCCGGGGGGCAAGAGGATGATCAGCTATGGTCCCCTTATTTGAATGAACCAAAATTGGACATATGTATTGGCTTTAGCTGAAGCGAAATGATTTATTATTGCATTTCAGTTTAACTGGCACGGTGCCCTATAAAGGTTTGAGTCTCCCGTTCAAACCCCGCCTCCGCCCCAACCCTCTCGCCACGCCACCAACCCTCTCCCCGCGCCACCAACCCTCTCCCCGCGCCACCAACCCTCTCGCCGCGCCACCAACCCCCACCCTTCTCCCCAGGCATAATCATAATGGATGAAATACTCGGTAGAATTCACCAAGCCCCCGTACCCTCTTCTTCACCACCCCTGTGTGATGAGAATGTAGCACATAAAAATTATATTCTTATCATGTCAATTGATATGCCATAATAAATCACATAAATAAAGTAACTGGGAAGAAAGGAGGCCAAAAATAAAATATTTTCTCTCCCATTCTTCCATCGACATAGCAATGCAGTGCGACACGCTGCCCCCCTAAACATATACTATAGATTGCAAAACATTTTAACAAAATTAAATTTAAATTTACGTAAATTCGTTTTATAGCGTACAAAAACAAAAACCAAAAAAATTCCAAAACTTTATTGCTCATTTATCGAGTCAAAAAACCAAAATCAGATTAATATTTACTTCTCCCTAAACTTAAGCTGCTCCCATTTTTTCGCTCTCCCCACCCACAAACGCTTACATACTCTTCACCCATTTTAGTACAAACTTTTTTATGTGTTCTTAACTAAACTCTCGACTGTGTGCAGTTAGTTTTTCTTCTTGTTTTTTTTTTAGTCAGAATTGTTGCAACATCTTTAAATTAATCGAGCGAAATTTTTATTATACTCCCATTACCTCAATTTGTAAAACAAAGAGAAAAAAAAAATGAGAATAAAAGGAAAATGTGTTGCAAATAAGTGACGTTGTTATTGTTGAGCGACTTGGGTTGGCGCTAAAATTTAGTTGATATCGGTATTTTCACCTCAAGGTGTATTTCTGAGAGAGAGAGATAGGGAGACAGGTACAGACTTCACAGAGAGGGTCCGGCATTAGAAAAGAAAAAATGAGAATTTACTATGTATAAAATTTAGTTGATATCGTTATTTTCACCTCAAGGTGTATTTCTGAGAGAGAGAGAGAGAGAGAGAGAGAGAGGTACAGACTTCACAGAGAGGGTGCGGCATTTTAAAGATTCTCTATGGATTTGTGATTTTGTAACTATGAATTCTTTACTTACTTCCGGAATAGTTCACAACTACCAACTTCTCCCAATTTGTTGCAGTTAAATCTTCAGCTTCCACAGTGCTTAATACCTGATCTATGAATCTGCTAATAGTTTTAGCTATTTGGCGCATGCTTTGTCCCTCATTTCGCAGGTTTTTCACCAAATCACGCTCCTCCTTGAGAGAGAGAGAGAGAGAGAGGGAGGTACAGTGCAATGCTTTGCTCGACCCATTTTGCTGTGACATAACGGAATAGTTAACATTTAATTTGTTGAATTACCCTCAATGCTACCATTTAAGTAAATGCTTACCAGTACAAATTATAAACAAATTTAAGTTTTCTTTTTAAAAAATATAAATTTTTTCGTCTGCTGTTCTTCTTTGATTGTCCGCCTGCGAATGCTTCGCTACAACTTTTTTGTTTGGGAATCCCCAAAAAAAATATGTAAATGTAGTGTTGCCACCTAGAAATTTATAAAGTATATACCATACCATTTTCTTCTCTATAAAAATTGTTTGCCATAAGCAGTCCGATTAAAAAAATCAATGGAGGTTTTATAGTGCAAGGTGTTCTTATTGAATTGTCCGACACTGTAGGCACATCAAAATATTTCTCTTATTTGAACGATTTACTTTGGTTGTAAGTTCTCCAATGAATAGCAGCTCTAACTTTTTGCTTCTTTATGGAAAAGGTATGTAATCTGGCATACAAAAGGTCAGTAATGGGGGTGATGTGTGACGAAGAAAAAGAACAAACTTTAGAGCGCACTACAATTTTTTATTAGTAGGTCATGGACCTTTTTAGTCAATGTAAATCTCTATGCCAGACATAAATTATAGCTGACACTTGAATCATATACTATGTGAAGTCTTTCATTGGAGATGAGAGGGCAAAAGGTATTGATAATAGTAGAAAAATACATGAAAATTAAATGTGCTGGATAAAAAGTACTCGCTTTTTTTTTTTTCTTTAAATTTGATAGAAAAATACTTGAAAATTAAATGTGCTGGATAAAAAGTACTCGCTCCGGTACTATAATTTTGCCATTTTGTGTTAAGATTACAGTAAGTTTTTAGGATTTTTGGAAATGCGGTTGCCAAACACGTTATCGGGAAATTTGATCCAATGACATTTCTCACTACTCTTGGTGGAGAGCAGTGATGGTGTGGTAGGAATTTGTGTGAGGGGAGAATTTAGTAAGGAATGAAACTTGGTGAGAGCGTAATGTTGGTGAAAAGGAAATTTGATAAGGAGGCGAATTAGATAAGGGGGCGAATTTGATAAGGAGGTGAATTTGATAAGGGGGCGAATTTGATAAGTAGGTGAATTCGATAAGGAGTCGTATTTGATTAGGAGGTGAATTCGATAAGGAGGCGAATTTAATAAGTAGACGAATTTGATAAGAAGGCGAATATGATAAGGAGGTGAATTCGATAAGGAGGTGAATTCGATAAGGAGGCGAATTTGATTAGGAGGTGAATTCGATAAGGAGGCGAATTTGATAAGCAGGCGAATTTGATAAGGAGGCGAATTTAATAAGGAGGCGAATTTAATAAGGAGACGAATTTAATAAGTAGACGAATTTGATAAGGAGGCGAATTTGATAAGAAGACGAATTTAATAAGTAGACGAATTTGATAAGTAGACGAATTTGATAAGGAGGCGAATATGATAACGAGGTGAATTTGATTAAGGGTGCGAATTTGATTGATGAGAGAAGCATTTGCAAAGAAGAATTCGATGAGCAGGTAAATTTGATGAGAGAAGAAGCATTTGATTTCATATAAATGCTTGGTCACTCAAATAATTAACTTTTCATGTTTATTTTTTCCACTTTCTTTCGATTATATTTACACACAAGATAAATTTAACGATTTACAATTTTAATCCACTTATGTACATCACACACATACATACATGCAACACAAGTATTGCGCCAGTTTTGCTCGCCTGTGATAATCAACATCGATCGTCATCATTCATAGTCGCATTGCTAGTCACTGGGCAGTTACTGTTGTTGTTATTGTGTTATTGTGTTATTGTTGGTGCAGTTTTGTTATCAATTTGACATCATCCAATGTTTTGACGCGTGAGAAGAAAGATCAATGAACGTAGAAGAGATACGCATTTTCCAAATATAAATATATCAACAACAACAACAACAACTTTAACAGCAATTTGAAACCTACGACAAAAGTCCCAGTGCAGAAAATTTTGTATGTTTGAGCACTTATGCTGAAGAGAAAAAGTCTAACTCGCACAAAGCGGAACATTTTAAAAATATAGGATTTTTTGCAAAGAGAAAGAGTCGGATTTGCAAATAAAGAAATTGCTTCCCTTGGTTAGTCTAGCTTTTGAGAGCGCAAATCATGTTATCATTTGATACCAATGTTATCATTTTCTCTTGCAATTTCTTTAACAGTATTTGTAAATTTTTATTTCGGAAAAAAATTAATCAGTATTAGTCATTGGCTAAGTTTTCTTTCTGAAAGAAATTGAATGTGAGAACACTCTCTCCCACACTTCTTTCAGCAATTGTCCAGGCTTAACACATTCCATGACCCCTTTCCTGCTCAAAACCATAATTAATATTGAGAGCATTTTACTCTCACTCAATCGATGGCAATTGGTGGTAATTTCTCTCTATGTGAATTTCTGTAAATAGAACTTATATCGAATTGAGTAGCAACGTAAAATTTCTTTACTGGGTTGCAGGCCTTTTACTTAATTTGTTTATCTTGATAATGCTACCAATAAATCAGTAGTTGTTCACTTTTGCTAGTTTATTAAAAGTTTTTATGTACACGCTACACACTCTGTGTACAGGGTGTATTGATTTTGATCGAGTACGGGTGTTGGTAACGCCCAAATGGTATAAATGATCAGCGTTTATTGCACAGTCAATTTGGCCATGTCCGTCTTTCTGTCTTTGTACGCGATAATTCGAGTAAAACTTAAGCAAATCTCAACCAAACTTCGTGCAGACTTTCCTTACAATCCCGAAGAGGTTTGGCTCTGAAATGGGCAAAATCGACCAAGTGGGCGTGGTACCTCCCAAGCAAGTGAAATTTTCAAAGAGTGATATTAAAGGAAATTCTAAAGCGAATTAAACAAAACTGGATGCACATCATTAAAATACTTAGTGTCATGAACAGCTGTTTAGAAAATTGTGAACATTGGGCAAAAGCCACGCCCACTTCTCATGCAAATGTTATATTTAAAAGGCAATATCAAAGGAAATAGTGAAGAAAATTGAACCAAATACGGTGAACACAGTTCAAATAGCTTCAAAAATAGCTGATACTTACTGATTGTAGCCCAATGGCCAATCATGCCCACCTCCCATACAAGTGAAATCTTCAATTCACAACTGAATAGAAGCTGCTGATACAAATACAACAAAATTTTGTATAGTGAGTTAGCGAAAAATCATTAAAATGTTTAACCCACCATTTTGATGTAAAGAGTTGTTTTATTTCAGAGGGTATGTAGGGCTATACAAAGTTCGACCGCGCCCGGTCTTTGCTTTCGGGAGTTTTTTTTCATTTCATTTCTTTGGTTTATAAGCGCCAACGCAATGTGTCTGTCAATTTTGATTTTATTTACCAAAAACAAAAACAAACAAAAAAACTGGGTTGACCACCACTTCTTCTCTGCGCGATAGGTGCGCATTTAACGCACTAAAAATGTTTCTACGAAAACAAAAAATTTTAGTAAAAATACATAATTAATAAATATTTTGTCTTTTTTTTATTTTTGGTTGCTTAAAGCAACCAAAGCGATACGGGTATTAAAAATAACCGTTAGAGCGGGCATGATGGAGCACATTTACAAATTGGAAATTTCACTTTCAATTGTGCGAAGTAATCAATTGGGTTTACTATATTTGTAAAAAAAAAACCAAAAAAGTAATTTCAATTACATAGGTAAATAGGAGAAGTTAACATTCAAATTTAAAATTTAAAAATAATATGACGACCCTTTTTCTCTGTTGGAATTGAGTTTGAATTTCATGGACGTAATGAGAAACAATTAAGTGAGAAGGAACCAAAACGAAGCTTCAACCATCACCAGTTTAGAGCAAGAAGATGGAATTGATAGCTGTTTTAAATCAATGTATTTCCTCTTATTTTTGTTGATAATGATTTTCTAAGCTTTTCTGTGGCATAGGGCCACAATACCGATTTCGCCCCCATCAAGAATATTTCACTTTTAGAACAAAACGAGTGTTAAAAACGAGTGGGGCGAATTTACACACTTTTCAAATGAATTCAAAGCTTTAAGGCGAATTCACCGACCGAGTGCTGCACACTTTTCTACTCTCTCACTTTCTCACAGAGAACTTTGCTGAGTTTTATCTCATGTGCCGTTAACCTATCGAAAACTTGTGATTGTGGGGAGCCAGTGACTGTGAACTGAGACTTTTAACCACTATGGTAATTCCACTTGGATTCAACTTGGCTATCTCAAAACTCATAGATGTCCATACGGGGTATAATCACTATCTAACACCCCGATCTAGTGTGATGCTTTCTACTAACAATTTTCCAATCGTTCTAGTGTACAACGTGATCACAATATTTCATCTGACAGTTGCAAACAGCTCTTTAAAGTTGAAGAATACCTTTCACATTTCTTGTTGTTGTGCTGGCTAAAAAAAACTATTAAATGATTTATCATCACATATATACATAATATAAATTCTAACATATTTATAATAGTTAAAATTTTACTCCAGTGTTCTACTTAAAACGAACAATCTGACAACGAACGACACAAAGAAAATTATCTTCTAATCCAAATCTAATGGCAAAATGAATATACAAAAACAAAAAATACACACACACACACACACACACACTGCTACAAATTCACTTTATTGCCACTTACAACCAACACTAAAGTTAACACAACAGTGAGAACAACAACTAATGCAACAACAATGAGAATAACAAACTAATGCCACAACAACAATAACTATGAAAGTTCTTTGACATCCCACACCAAACACGATTTTGACTTGAACCTGAACTATGCATGTACATACATATGTACTTTGTATGAATGAAAAATCTTAACAACTCTAAAGTGAGTTGTGGTAAGGAAGTGGAGTGAGTGAGGTGCGAAGTGAGAGAAGAGCAGAGCTGCATAAGGTGAGGGTGATAGGGTAGACACTGCAAGGCAAAAACAAAAGAAACATTTATTAAACTAACTTGTATATATGTGTGTGTGTGTGTGCGACAGTGACTTGTAACCTAATTTTATGCAGACGTGCCAAAGGCAAACTATGAAAGAAACAACAACAACAAAAACAACAAAAGCCGAAAAGAAAATGCAAATTAACGAGTTATTATATTGTGGGCGAGTATAAAAAGAATACGCTGAAACAGTAGAAGTATAGAAAATGTAGTTAAATCCATTAAAAATAAAAGCAGCACACATTGGTGCATAAATATGTGAAGATCTGCCGAAGCGCAAACCAGACGACATGCCATCATTGTTATCGTGATGTTGCTGCATAATTATGGCAATTTGTTGTTATAATTATAGTTTAAGTTAGAGTTAAATATACATTTTTGTTGATATCTGTAGTAGATATTGTCTACAGGTATCATAATAAATGAAGCTATATATTTATTATTTGTATATTTGTTGTTAAATTTGCTTTTCTTATTGAATTTTAAAAGTTTCGAATTTTTTAGGTTAGTTTGTGCTTTTATAATCTCACTCTCTCACTGAGTCGTTTGCTCTCTCTTTCTGGGTTGACACATTCTCCTGTACATACATACATACATACATACATAATGGTTGCTCTATTATGGAACTATAATTTTAATAACGGAATCAATGAAAAACGAATTAAAGCCTTTGGTGAGTAATTTTCTCTTTTAACAACGGTTTATACACACAAAAAAACACATACATATCTATAAAACCCAGTAGTGCAACAACAACAACAACAACCAAAGAGTACTCGTATAACAACACTCGCTGCGAAAAGTATTGCCTGAGGAACAAGTGGGCGCTTAAATTTACTTACATATTTTCTTTATTGTAAAGTTTTTTTACACTCTTTGTACACACTCATATGACAAAATTTAGAATAAAGAGCTGGGATTTAAACAAAGACAAAACAATAATATATATAAATATATAATCATACCTACACATATGTACGAGTACATATGTACATATACATATATACCATATTAAAAAGCAGGAAAACTGGACAAATGATTCACCAACTTGTTAAGCTCTCCCATAATAAAGACGAACAAAAATCAAAGTAATTGAAATTCTGTTGATTATTTATTTTCATTTTACAAAAAGTAAATAAATAAAAGTCAACTTCTCGTTACTCCATATATGGTGCAAGTCTGCATTGTACTATACATATTTATTTTCTTTTTTTCTGTTTGCATCTTTTGATTGTTCTTGTTATTTATTGTTGATGATGCTGATGAGGAAGAGATTTTACATTCTATTTCTTTATTCAATTTTAAGAAGGAAAATAATCAATAAGCATAAAATAAACTTGAATATGTAGAATATGTTTAAGGAGTTTTAAAGCTGAGCTTTTAATTGAATCTTGATTTTTAATGATTTTAAAGTTATAATTCATATTAATAATGCAAAGATAGAAAAGCAAAATTGGTCCAAAATACAACTAGGTGGGCGTATGAATGTAAGATGATGAAAGAGATGAGGAGCTTTCTACAAATTTAACTAGTAAGACTCATAGTTGCAGCAAATTTTCTTATCAGCTTCCCCACAAAAGTTATGCAGCATTGTAACTTGGCTTGTTCATATGTAGGTGGGCTTCTTACTTTACTTACTTTTAATGGCACAACAGCCCATGGAGGGCCTAGGCCGAGCTTTTCGCATCCACTCATGTTGTGCGTGTTATATTTGTACATGAATGGAAGGGACCTACAGTTTTAATGCCGAATCCGAACGGCGAAGTGAAAAGCTTTTCATAGCAATTTATACTCTTGTAGGTTTGCCATTGCCTGCCAAGAGGTGGTGCCGTCTAGAAAAAATATTTTTTCTTTTTGATTTTGCCTGTGCCGAGATTCGAACCCCGGACACTCTGCGTAGCAGTCCAACGCACTACCACTACGCCACAGCGACCACTAGGTAGGTGGGCTTCACTATGCACTTTTACTGTTTTCTCATAAGATAGGAGCATCAACTCAAGCAAATACTTACACTTACTTGCTTCCAATGATTTTTAGGCTTCAACCATCTTTCACAGCTTAAAAGCTTATGAATAATTGCGATGGTATTATAATTTTTGTATTTTAAAATCAAATGCATACAGAATTAAGGGAAATTAGGATAATTTACAATACAACATAATCAATTATGAGTTTCTAAAAGGCGCTATCTTCATTCCCATGCACAAGTGCAGCCATTCGTAAAAAAAAGAAGAAACAAAAAATTTAAAACATCATTCTTGTAAAGGGTGTTTTTTCTAGAAGTGTGGTTTTCAATCTGGCAATACTTTTTTCGGAGTTGGTCTTTTTGACAGCTGCCACTTGATTTATGGTCAGTTTGGTTTGCCATTTCATAATGAATAGACTTACGCCTGAACAATGTTTGCAAATTATTGAAATTTATTATCAAAATTCATGCGCTGTGAGAAAAGTGTTTCACAAACTACGTCCATTTAGCGACGAGACTCATTTTTGGCTCAATGGATACGTGAATAAGCAGAATTATCATATTTGGAGTGAAGACCAGCCAGAGGCAATTCAGCAGGTACCAATGAATCCGGAAAAATACACTTTTTGGTGCGGCTTATCGACAGGCGGCATCATTGGGCCGTACTTCTTTAAAGACGATAAAGGCCGCAACGTTATTGTCAATGGAGAAAGATGCCGTTCGTTTTTTGGCCGAAAATGCTAGAATTGGACTCGGCCGACATGTGGTTCCAACAGGATGATGCCACATGCCACACTGCACGCGAAACCATGCATCAATTGATAGCGGAATTTGGTGAGCAGTTAATCTCACTTTTTGGTGTAGTCAATTGGCCACCAAGATCGTGTGATTTTAACCCGTTAGACAATTTTTTATGGAGCTATGTTAAGTTTCTTGTCTATAGGGGGGCCAGCCAAACACGATTACTGCTTTGGAAGCCAACATTGAACGTGTCATTTGTTAGATTCCGGCCGAAATGTGTGAAAAATGTGCCACAGGCAACATTTAAGTGAAATTATCTTTAAAAAGTAAATGGCAGGAATTGATTTATCGATCCAAACAAAAATTTCATTCACTTTTGTAAGATTTCTGTGTTTTTTTTTTCATTTTCAAAAACTAAACCTTTATAAAAATCACCCTTTATATGATGCGTAAATTATACAGCATTCAAAATTTATAATCAGATGTACACTTTGTGATGCTTTTATTTATTTATTTTTTGTTTTTTGTCTTTGTGCTTGTTTTTGAAAACCGAATATCTTGAAAGAGTGTTACGCTCTCACTGCATACCCCCCACCCTGCTGTAACTGAAAGTACATAAAAGTGTATACAATTTTATAAGGCTACACATTGCATTAAAAATGGGGTTCAAATTATAGTGAGAATGAGTGCAGGAAGTAGGGTGTAAGTTTTTGAGTTGTCGTGTAAAGCCTACAATGTAAGAAAGAACGAAATTTTACCACTTGCTCGCATATTAAAGTTTATTTAAAGGGAATGGCATACATTTTCAACCATCCCCGAAATCCTCCCACACACACACACACTACAGAATATTAAGCTGGAAAGTAAGAAGAAGACGTTGTAAACGATGACACCAGCCCGCACATAAAACGAAACATCAAAATGTCGCATGTTTTATATGCGTACAGTGTCTAGTGTACATGCATATGTTGTTGTATGTGTGTGTGTTAGTGTTTATATGCCAAATCTACACTACCGGCCTGGCCTCCCCAAGGAAAGAAAAAACTGTAGTCTCTATATTTTTTTATTCTTCAATTACCTAATATGGTATGTGAGTGCATGTGTATGTGGTAATCTCATTTAGTACAACATGTTGCTCTCTCTCCTTGTTGTTGTTTTTGTTTCTTAAAATTTTATTACGTTACTGTTTTGTGGTTGCGTTTTTATGTGTAGATTTATGATGCTGTCAGAGTCCATTGGCATATTAAAGGACATGACGAGCTTTGTTATATTGAACTCTTTACTATATACTGTGTGTATATACTATATACTGTATGTATATAAAAATAAATATCTTATATACATATATTCATGTAAATACAAACATCTGTAGTATGTACTGTCTCAGCTATTTGAAAATATGGGGATAGGTTGCGATATCTGTATATAAGTATGCACATATATAAGAATAAATATCTGATATGTAGTACGTACAGTCAGCTATTTGGAGAGAGTGAGATAGATTGAGATCAGAAGAACACATAAAAGTAATGGAGATAAATTAAATAGTTTATTTATAAATCGTAAAAAAACGTTAAAATTTAAAACGAATGTCGGCAGCAGTTTTTTTCGTACTGCTTTATCATTCCAACTTTCGGTATAGCAGTGCATCGCAGACAGCATTGTCAAAATCACTACGTCTATTCTGAATGGAAGGAAAAAGTAAGAAGAAGCGCTGACTTTTTGTTGGAAGAATACGTGTAACTTTCTCGCTTAGTAGAAAAGTAACTAAGAAAAAAACCAATTAACTATAAATAATTAATTAAATAAAAGTAAAAACTAAAAGAAATCAATGTAAAATATCGTTAGCCACATAGAAACGTGACCGCTTATCTGAATTTGTTGTAAGATTAAACGGAAAGTGAAAAACAAAACGAGAATCTCTTAAGCTGAAGTTGTTTGAAGCTGATAAAGAAAGAAAAAAAAAGATTGTAATAATAGAAAATCGTGTACATTAGCAGTAAAAGTGTTCAAAGTGCAGCTACGATAGCAAAACCTTAGCACATCCGGAGCATCTATAATGGCACCAACCCGAAGAGCCAGCGATGGTTTGCTAGCGCGTGTAAATTTTCCTCTCTATGCAGTGGAAATGCTCACTAGCCGTCATGTGCTGGTGGCAGGCGGCGGAGGCTCAGCTAAGACGGGAGTAGCAAATGGTTTCGTAAGTGTTGGCCATCAGCCAGCGCAAGTTGGGAGCATGTGTCCTCAGCGAGTGTATGCGAATCATTCATTAATTTTTACCTTTCTTTTCCGATGCGATTAGGAAATCTACGAAATTTATCACAACGGTGCACATTTCTGTGCCGAGGAGGTGGTGCGTCATGAAACGGGTGCTAATGTGGTAATGAATTTTGCCGTGTGCAGTGATGGACGTCGCTCGTATTTATGTGCCGGGCAAGAATCGCATTGTCAAATGTATTTCGTGAATCCGCGTATTGCAATTGAGGGCGAGGATGAAGCAGGGGAAACAAAGAAAGCGGGAGGGGCGCCCGAACAGCGACCTAATGAGAACGGAGTGCGTAGACGGACAACTAGTGGCGGTGGTGGTGCTGGCGCTCCAAATACGTCCGGCGTTCAAGACTTGCCAAATGGGCATGCGATGGGCAGTTCGCACACAGCACCAGATGTCAATGCAAATCTGAAGCGGGTACGCTTCGATATTAAAGCGGCCGATTCAGTGCAAACGGATTTTCTCACATCCGAGCCGTTGCAGCGTGTGGTGCGCATTAGTCCCAACGGGCGGCTGATGGCTACGGGCGGCACAGATGGTCACTTGCGTGTGTGGTCATTCCCGCAAATGCTGAAAAGCAGCGATTTAAAGTTAGTCTCCATAAAAACACATTTACTTGTGTTTTTTTTTTATAAGTTTTAATTATTGCTATTTCACTCCACAACACAGCGCACACACAAAAGAAATCGATGATATTGACTTCAGTCCCGACTCGAAATACATAGTGACAATATCGAAAGATGGCCAGGGCTTAATGTGGGACGTGGCCACGTCGAAACTGCATCACAAACTCAACTGGGAAACACCGGAGGGTGCCAAGTATTTGTATAAACGCTGTCGTTATGGCACGATTGAGGCGCAACGTGATAAATATCGCCTGTACACGATTACAAATCCGTTGGGCAAAGTGGGCAAACAGCGTGGCTACCTGCAGCAGTGGGACTGTAGCACGGGCAAGCTGCGCTTGGGTGTGGCCATCGATGAATCGCTAGCTTCGCTGGCAGTACGTGATGATGGGCGTTTCGTGGCGGTGGGCACAATGTTCTCGGGCAGTGTAGCCATGTACATTGCTTTTAGTTTGCAGGTAAGCAACTAAAATTTAAATCTTTCCCTTAAATTTAAACACTTCGTTCTCTGTTTGTTTAGCGCGTTTTACACATTCCAAATGCGCATTCAATGTTCGTCACCGGCTTGCAGTTCTTGCCCATAACCAACGAGGAGGGTCCCCCAATTTCAAGCGACACCGAGGCTGCCGTTCTATCGATTTCCGTTGACAATAAAGTGTGCATACACAGTTTACATGAGCGACGTAATTATAATAATTGATTTTTCTTGTAAATTTCCAATTTTTCATATGAAATTTATTTATTGATTTTCTCTACATCTACACAGGAACCATACCTGCTTGGCTGGCAGTTGTATTCATATTGCTCGTACTGTTTGGCGCATTTACATTATGCTCATATTTAGGTATTTAATAAGTGATAAAAAGAAGAAGAAGAAAACTAACAATAATAGCATTTAATCAAACGAAGTCCGTATAAAGTTGACTCTATCTCTCAAGCTAATGTCAACTACAATAAATCTCTAATTAAAATGAATACAATTTAAAATGATATGTTATACATAATTCGATGCATGCTAAGACATGAGAATGTAAAGCAAATCAACTGAAATGTTTAAAGCGCGTTAAGCCCCCATCCCCTCGTTTATACTCGTGTAGTTTGTAAATAATTTAAAGAAGTCATATTAGATTTTGTCTTCTTCTGTTTGTGTAATAAGGGGCATAAGTAATTTCACATGTTTGCCTTATCTTGAGAAACTTTTAACTTTCTTTTCTCTGCTTTTTGTTGTTTCTACTCAATTCGATAATTAACAAATATAATAGTTTATAGATTGGTTTTTTGTGTATGTAGGGTAGATAGTTTTTTTCCCCCATTTTATTTAATTATATGTAGTATTTTTTTTTTTTAGATTAAAATGCGCTTTTAACTATTCCTTCTTTATCCTAATAATAATTGTATGCTTATGAAGCGAATTTTGTTTGTAATGTGGAAATACTTGGAAGTATCATGGATTTTAAAGAAAATCATTGCCTAATTATCGAATTATTAATTATGTAATATTAGTGATTATTATACAATATGGTATAACTAAATAACTGAGTAAAAAATAAGCAAACGATGATGTGAAATATATGCGATTATGTGGTGTTGAAATTTTGAACATTTTTTTTTAATTGAAGTGATTAATTAAGCGTGTGAGCAATTTAGGCTAAATGAATGGCTAAATTGATAGTAAAAAGAACTAAATTTTAGCGCGTCGATAATACAGGTCCTTCATCCATAGGGGCGATATCAACTAAGAGACAAAATTGTTGTTTTTCCCAAAGAAAATTAAAAAAAAGAGAGAGAGTAATTTGTTTACTGGTTACTTTTTCAAGAGAGCAAACATATAACGGCAACTATTGTCAGTATGCCATTGATAATGGGTCATAGGATAACCAATCGTTGGTAATGCAGATTCATAATTATTATGCAGTGTTGAAATATTCCAGAGTGAGTTTAACGAATGGATCTCGTGAAATGATCAGCACGAATGCTTTGTGGAAAAGGATTGACTTCAAAGAAATTCAAGTGACTTGAAGCAATGATTCAAAAACAGAACAAGAACTGCAAATGGCAAACTCTTAGGTAAATACGCTGCCGAACTGTACAGGGTGCTGAGATGTGAGCGAACGTCAGCGCAAAGCTATGAACTTTAAATTAAAACTGGATACCTATAAACCACAAACAAAAGTAGATGTCAGTTAAAATGCTCAGCAATTTCAATAGGAATTTGTATTTCCGTTTTATTATTAAGATTCATATAAATTTTAGTTCAATATATCACGTTGCTCACGTTGCATAAAATTGCAATTTCTATTTTAACGAGAAGAATAAGAATAAAGCCTAAAATTAAGTAGACAATTGTTTTTGTTTTGTTCCACAGATTGTAATAACGAATCTGCATGGCTTCAATTACATCACATTTTCCCAAAAAATATGACAAGAAACCAATTACGCATAATTAACAGTGGAGTTGCAAAAAAGAAAAAACCAAAAAAAGAAAAACATGCTCAAGTTATATTTGTTAGTAATTGCTCGTGTTTATGCTGCCATTGTGTGAATAGCGACTCAAGCATTTTATAGTTTTGCTCCTCGAGCTGAAGCTTTTTGCAAGAATCATCACGCTGCTTTAACAAGCGCATATTATCAGCACGTAGTTGCTCTAAACGTTCCCGTGTAAAATGTCGCTTTAGAATGAAACCAACACCATTTGTGCTGGCTTTGGCCGGTGCAGCAGTATATGGTGGCTGGCGTGTTGTATTGCTGCGTCGATATCCACCGAGACTAGTGATGGGTGTGCCAGTGCCAGTGCCATTGCTGCTGGCAAATGGTGCTGCTGGTGTTATGGCTTTTTTGGCCGCTTCCAATTGTGGAACTTTAGCGAATAATTGTTTTACAATCTGCATGCAAGAATATTTTATTAAAAATTATTATTTTTTGTCTTTTTGTTATGCGTTACCGTCATTTCGTGCTGCAGATCAGTACTTTTCTTTTTTGGCGCTAATAGACAGTGTACCAGTGGATATGGTTTCCATTCGGACACCGGATAGTTGTCTGAGTTGTCGATGCGACGCCGTTCACCGCTGAAATATTAAAGAATGAATGTTTAGGTGTTATTGAGGTGCTCTGCTTCTTTCACCACTTACATATATTTGTTTTTAAGCGAATTGATTTTCCGTCGCACTTCTTGCGCATTCGCTTGAAAACCCGACTCACGCATACCCTCCGATATCTTCCGGAAGACGGGTATATTCGTTTTAAGCGTCACCACTTCGTCGGAGTAGCGTCGCCACATCTCGATCATTCTCATTTCTTCCCAGGAGGTCCAGTAGCGAGCACGCATATGTTTTGGTACTTTCTTTTCAGCAGATGTGGGCGTGTTGCTGCCTTGTGCATCGTTTTGCTTTTGTGTCGCAGTTTGTGCCTCCTCGTCGCCATCGGAATCACTCATTTTCACCGAAAGAAATACAAAGTGCTTGAGTTTTTTCAATCCTCTAAATGACTTTTGTTTACTTCGGTCGTACGTGATCAGGCAATGACAGTAAATAGCGGCTTTAGCGTTGCCAATCACTTACATTCAAACCGTGTTGCAAATACTAGTGCGCAAATTCTAGCCGTCAGCTTAATTGCATAGAATCGTAGCCGACGAGAAATATGATTAGAGTAGATCGGCTGAAATTACACTTTTCACTTTATAATCAACAACAAATCAAAGGCAAATTTGAAAAAAATAATAGTACAAGGGAATATATTTTAATGACAAACTGTCATTGGTCAAATTATCAGAATAACCTCAAAATCATGTTCAAACAATGTAAATGCAAAATTTCATAAAAATATGTTGGGAAATTTAGGAGCCCATTCTGACTAGACATGTAAGGCTTGGTCATTTGAACCACATCGTCAATACCATTAAAGTAAAATATTTAATATGTTCATGTAAGAATTATCCACAGTCCTGTGGTTCAATAAACACTCCAATTATCTATACAGGTTTATTAGTTTTAATAAATCTGACAACCTTCACATTAAAAAACAAAATGACAGTCTTTTGCAAGCAATAAATGGCTGAAAATCAATTAGTTATAAATTGAATTTAAAATTTAAACAAATTTATATCATAAATAAATACAATTTTGACCTATAAAACAGCCCAACATTCAAAACGAAACCTTTTTCTTTCCGAAACAAGTTTTTGTTTTCCTGTATTCAAGATACAGGTCGCTGTGGCGTAGTGGTAATGCGTTGGACTGCTACGCAGAGTATCAGGGGTTCGAATCTCGGCACAGGCAAAATCAAAAAGTAGAAAAAATAATTTTTCCACACGGTACCACCTCTTGGCAGGCAATGGCAAACCTACAAGGGTAAAAATTGCTATGAAAAGCCTTTCACTTCGCCGTTCGGATTCGGCATTAAACTGTAGGTCCCTTCCATTCATGTACAAATATAAAACTCACAACATGAGTGGATGCCAAAAGCTCAGCCTAGGCCCTCCATGAGCTGTTGTGCCATTAAAAGTAAAGTATGTATTCAAGATACAAGCTTTCCAAATAAATATTTTCTTTAAAATTAAATGTTTAAATTAGAAATCATCTCATATAAACTTTCGTTTACCTTTTTACTCACAATTCATCTCAGTTGCCTTCTTGCACACTCACAATTAAATAAATGGTGCCATTCAATACAAAAAATACACCGCTGATTGTCAAAATCAAAATCTACAAAAATTTGTTTAGGCCTGTGTACGTGAGACACAATTGCGAAAACAGTGTGTGGTGTGAATGGGGACTTATATTTACATATAAAAACAAACTTCGAAGCTGCCGTCATTTATTCCCATCTTTTGTCGCCGCTGTTAAATTCACCGGCGTAACTTAGCACACAGGCACGCAATTGTCAGTGCAATTCGCCTAGTGCATTATTGTTGCCTTACAAAAGACCGGGTCGCACATGGTTGCATTTATTTAGGCTTACAAATCTTCATGCAAAATGTCTATCATTTATTTTACTATTTTACAGCATTAATTTGGCCATAATATTTATTTAAATTAGTAAAATGTATCTTTGATCAATAAAATACAGGAATAAAGAAGCTGTAAGTGCAGGAAGTGTTCTGTAGTGCAACGCTGTTCATTCGCAGCTGCGCTTCTTCTTCTGCTGCTGTGCTTTTTACTACAGTTGTGCAAAAATCCAATTTTATACAGAAAATCGTGAAAATCTGCATTAAAATATTTAGTTTTGGTAATTATAAAGCATTGAAAACGTGAAATAATACACATGCAGGCGGCGGAGGACGAGAAAATGGATCACGACGATGGTTCGGCGTCAAGAAATCCATTGCTGGCGGAAATCGAAGCGGAGACAGCCAGTGAAGTTGATCCGAAGAATAAACCACGACGCTACTGGACGCCCAAGGAGGAGGAGCGTTTCTTTGAGATATGGGGCCGAGATAATTGGCGCCTGACGCGGCACGGTAAAAATACCCTATTCTTTGCCGACTGGTCCAAGGAGATGAAAGAACGTTTCGACGTTGACGTGAAGCAGGAAGAGATACAGGCAAAAGTAAATCAGACGCGCGCGAAATTTCGGTACGTATGCGTAGACGAGCTGAAGCGAATTGCAGCTTCTGTAGAGGTAAAATACTTGATTTAATGGTTGGGTATATTTGCTGTGTTTGCAGGCAAGTGAAGAAGCAGCTTAGTTTGGACTGTAATGCGGTACGTTGGAAGAAATACGATATTATCGAGCGAATTCTTAAGAATCAGTATCGTCCCAAAGATGCGGAACCGATACCGCAAGAGGCACTGGCCAGAAATCGCGATATTTCCGCTGAGGAAACAATGGCTATTCTGAATACGACGTCGTCGCCGTCGCGTCAACCGACACCAACCAGTATTACATCGAACTCAACGCAGGATGCGGTGGTGACTGGTCAGGATGTTAGTGGTGGTGGTGCCACAGTTGATTCTCATTCGGACGTCACCAATACATCGGACGGAGGAGTCGTTTTCAGTGCTACCGGCAACGATTCGCATGTCAGCAGTTATAATACTGAGCTATTTAGCGATCACGATGATGCGAAGCGTGATTTTGATGCTGCCATTGACATTAAAGAGGAAGAGTTTCCGGAAGACTATCCCAATTTTCAATATCAACAACCAGAACAGCAAAACCATTATGCAAGTGGTGGTGCAGCAGTTGTGGCTACTGATGCACAACAAGCTGGAGCAGCAGAAGGAGCAGCAGCAGCAGCAGCAGCACAAGAAGAATCACCTCAATTACATCAGTTACAAACGCCGCAGCAACAATTGCTGGCGCAAACAATTCAGCAGCAATTGGCCGTAACACCATTGCCACCCACGGCCCCACTACCAATTCATCCGGAGCTTAGCTTAACGCAGCATATACAGCAATTGCAACAACAGCAGCAGCAGCAGCAGCAGCAAATTGATGCCAGCACCGGCAACTACGATCATTCCACAGCTACTTCATATACAAATCAAAACTCATCAGCGTCACAATCATTATTATTAAATAATCAGAATCAGAACCAAAATCATTATGCCACCCCAATCCAAAATTCAGGATCAGCGGTGTCTGCTGCTCCCGTTTACAATACCAATACACATGGCAGTCAATTTAGTGCAGCTGGGGCCGCCACGTCACCTAGTACTACATCATCAATGCCACCACCACCACGTTCCACAATGCATGCGGGCGTCGCAGCAGGAGCAGCAGCAGTATCGCAAGTGCGCAAACGTCGCACTTCCTCCATTAGCAACAATAACGTTAACAACAACCTCCTATTGCCGGCCGGTGCCGTTAATCTGTCTGCCGAATCCCTAGAATCGATGTATCTCGAAGAGGTACGCAGGAAGAACCAGATACTCGATGAGCAGAAAGATATCTCACGCAAACGTTTACACTTGGAGGAGCGTAAATTGACGCTCATGGAGCAATTCTTTCCAAAATGTTTAGAATTGCAAGAGCAAATATTACAGAAATTGAATAGCACCTAAATAAAATATAAAGAAAAAGAAATATTAGAAGATGTCGAATTTTTGCATGTTTTCACGTTTTCACGTTTTCAGAATTTAAAATTATCTAACTAAATTGTTTGATGATTAGTTTTGTATGCCTAAATTTTTAATTTTATTTGTACAACACGTTATACATTTATTTTATTTAATGAAACGTTTTTATTTTTTATGTCCAACAATACAAATCAAAAAAGAAACAAAAAATCAGAAGAAAACTCAATGTCTCCCTATTGACTGTTTGATTTTTCTCCGTTTTTTTTATGTCTTTCCCTAGTGTAAGTATTCATTGTACAAGTATTCATGAAAACTAAATTATGTAACTATATACTTACTTTAATTATTAAAAAAAAAAAGAGAAAAAAGAACTACTATGAAGTTACCCCACAGCCACGCCACACAAAAATTTAATAAAACATCATGTTAAATGTAAGCAATTGTAAAATGTAGTAAAACATTAATACTTACTATGAAATATCAATAACGAAAACAACTCGACAATGGACGAGTGCAAGTGTGGCGACCTCAAATTAACGAATAAAATTTGAGTTTATTGAGATTTTAAATCAAATATTTATTATACTTATACGTACGCACAATAATATAGAAATCTCATTTTTCTTTTTCCTAGTAATAAATAGCACTTCATGATTGCAGGCTCAGCTATAGAAGACGCTTTCAAGTCTCTACACAAGCATCGTCATATAAAGCAGTGTACCTTACCTTAGTCGAATTCTTACACAGCACCACGTAGAAACAATAAATGTCTATTGGCAAAATGTCCCTAATCATTTGGAAGAACTGAAATTTGAAAACTTGCCGGTGGGGGTGGGGAGGGGGGAAAAAAACAAACAAGATTGAGCAACACAACAACAACTAATCTAGTCGAGTACCTAGACTTGGGTCACCCATACGACGCTTCTTTGTTTCAAGCAGCGACATCAGTGTTTTGTTCCAGCTCTATGCTTTCAGCAGAGGTACTTACATTGTAAAAGAAAAACAAATGAGAAAATGAGTCATTTGTGGCAGCAGATCCATGCTAATACATTGGTCATACTCTGAAGAAGCTAGTCAAAAGCAATCGACAGTGATTTGAGTAAGTGCTCATATAAAATATCAATGCCGAGATAGTGTGCAAGCAAAGCGATTTGGGTGCACTGTGAAACAGCTCTAGATGATTTCTGTTTAAAGTCTTTTTAACAACATTATAACATCAACGATGTGATGCGTTAACCATGAGTTAATATTCTATTATGTAAATAAATATATAAAAATTAATACATACAATTTATACATAGGTAAAATTTGTATATGGTATTAAAGGTTTTGTAATTGAATGTTCACATTCTCCGGTAATGTACGTTGTTATCTAGCATATCTCAGCTACAATATCACACATCAATCAATCATCCATTGCTGACAAAGTGATCACGCATGATCTCTTCGCTTCAGTAACAACAATGACATCAAAATTTAATTATCTCTCCGCTACGCACAAAAGTGACCACTGCCATCTCGCCAGCGTCTCGCCCATGGCGAAAAGTAATCAAAGATATGTTTAAATAGTTTTAAAATGCTTATCAAACGTGAATAGTTTTATATAATTCTTTATTTAATTATAATGATTTGTTTTTCTTATTGGTTGTCGCAAGAAAGACATAGTATAAGAATGGGTTGTAATTTTACAGTGTATCACTTTAATAATTATGTTTGTACGTATTGAGTTTACTGCTTGAAAAATATGGATTCACAATTGATAGCGTAACTTGTACTAAATCACATTGCCAGATACTTTAACTATGTACTTTCATATTTTAGCTACGTAAACAAACGGTTACTTTTGATTATGTATCAATTTTACAAAGTGTAAACAACGTAACCTTTTCGCAGTTGCGGGAAGTTTTGCTTTTCGGAAAAAAAAGTGCAGTTCACGGTGAATAGATTTTGACACGGAAGACAAGGAACGACCGGGTCTTTTCACTTGGCCTCTTCAAAGATTTGAATTACTCAAGCAGCAATTGCCAAGCGCCTAAAATCATTGGGGTTCCATCAAAAGGAAGAAAATTGAGTGCCATACGATTTGTAGAGAGGCGTCAAAATTTGAAATGCTGCTTCAGCACTATAAAAATAAATCGTTTTTGCATTAAATTATTACTGGCGACGAAAAATGGATTCATTACGACAACTCGAAGTTAGAAGTTGTATGTGAATAAGGAATAAGCCAATCAGGAACATCAACGCTGAAGTAGAATATTAAAAGCGCCAAGGTAATTAATGCTCTGTATTTGGTGGGATTAGAGGGGTGTCATCTATTCTGAGCTGCTAAAACCTGATGACACTATGTATGAAGAGATAATTGATTCGTTTGAAGAGAGCAATAACTGAAAAACCAACCAGAGTCTCATGTTGCTAGATCGGTTCAAAATTATTTGGAATAATGAAGAAGAAGAATTGGCTCACCCGCTGTATTCACCAGACTTTGCTCCGTCTATCACTTATATCGATCGTCTATAACTTATTTCCTTTCTGGAATATACTTTACTTTACAGTTGAAAGTATCAAAAACTGGATTGGTTGATTCGTTCATAAGGAGGGCGTCGAATAAAATTGTCTGGTACAAAAATGATGAAATCTTGTAGTGAAACCAGTAGTCCGGTTGTTTTAAACTAAAGTATTTTATTAAATTAGGGTTAAATTATTTTTAGATTAAAAAAATAAAAACAAAAAACCAAAAATTATTAGTTTTTAATAAAAAGTTTTAGTTTTTCAGGCACCCCTTCCATTAATGTTTTTCTGGTAGTGTCCGACACCCTCACAGTTGCTGCGCACCACTTTCTTTTGAAATCTTGAAGGTTGGATCTTTGGGCACTTTTTTTGTTACCTTCATTTCCCTTTTTTACTAAAGCCCATAACCTCTCAATCGGCCTTAGTTCTGGACAGTTTGGTGGATTGGCTTCTCTACGCACCAAAATCACTTCATTCCGTTGGAACCACTCTAAGGCCGTTTTGCTGTAGTGACATGAAGCGAGGGCAGGCCAAAAAAACGTGGACACTTCATGTTGGCGTAAAAATGGAAGCAATCTCTTTTGCAAGCATTCCTTCAAATATATTTCGGCCGTTGATTGTCCCCGATGACACGAATGTGCTGCTCCTTTTGCCACAACTATAAATTGCCTGCCAAACAAAGAATTTCTTTGGGAATTTTGTAATTTTTTTAGCTTAGAATGTTTCAGCGACATTTCCTCGAGAATCAGCTGTATGAAATTCCTGGCCACGTAGCCAGGGGAAAGTCCGCTAAAAACATAAGTTTCATCGTCCATTATGCAGCATTCAAATTTCTTGACAAAATCTCGGCTCAGCATTTTCGCTCGTTATTTTGCTGTTTCATTCTTCACGGCGTTTCTATCCGGAACTTTTTGAACTTTGTACGTCCTCAGCTCAGCTTCTTTCTTAGTCCGGCGCACGAAAGATTCTGAGCAATCAGCCTTCCTCGCCAATTTCCTTCCCGAAATGTTTGGATCTCTCTTTAAAATGGTCACAACGTTCTTCGCCTTCTTCACAGTCATGTGGCCCCTTCTTTTCACCAGAACCTTTCTTCCGATCAATACGCAGTTCTTCCTTAAAACGTTTAATAACGTGAGAAATGGTTTTAGGGTTTGACCCCCTACCTCTTTGGTGACCAGTGAGGTTGCTTTTGAAAAATTTTAATAATATTTTCTCGCACTTCGACTTCGTTCGCCATTTTCGCGTTAAATAAATTTTTATTACCTTTAACTGACACATAATATTTTCTGACATTTAATTCAAAGCTACTAAGATAAAAATTTATGATTTTGAATCTTTCAATAGCACAGTATGCGAAGAAATGTAACGGACAATTTTATTCGGCGCAATACTTAGCCTCAAAAGATGGACGGATTTTTTTTGTTGATGCACTTCCGATGCACTTCTTCTTTCTTTCTATGTACCTAAAACATTGGATTGGAAATTTGGAAATTTGGATTTAATCAGGGTACATGCTAGAAAACATATTGTGCTTTTGTTTTGTTAAAAATGGAATCTACTGCGCATGTACGTCATACCAGACTCTATGCGGTGATCTGATTGGCTGGCTATAGTTCGTTTTCACTTGACGGAGAGTAATAAGAGCAAGAGATTCTAAGCAAAATGTATACAAAGATTTGCTATGACCTGGTAGGAATATGGCGCACCTGCGCAATATTGCCTAATCGAGTATACTTGAATTCTAGAGGGAATCGGAAACCTAAAGGCTGTTATATGTCTGTGGCAAAAAGCAATAACAGCTTACTCGGTAAGTGAATTTTCTTTTTGAAGGAGTTTGATAACTTTGAGTAAAGAAATTGTAGAAAATATGCTAAAATTTAGATAAAAAACTCACTATTCAGGTCAAAGACCATTCTTGAATAATATAGTATGTACATATGTATAATTCTGAAAATCATTTTAAAATCCCTACCAGTATGTCATTATACTACTGTGGGCAAAAGTTAGTAAGACTTTGTTCATAATTTCAAATTTTTTTCTTCATTCTTCCAAATCTATTTCGTCCCCTTTAAAGTAATCCCCCCCCGGCCCCAATACACTTGTGCCAACGTTTTTTCCAATTCTCGAAACAGTTGTTAAAGTAGTCAATTTCCGGAATAGCCTTCAATGCGCTTAGCGATTCATGTTTAATGTCTTCAATTGACTCAAAACGGTGTCCACGAAGCGGTTTTTTGAGTTTAGAAAATAGCCAAAAGTCACACGGTGCTAAGTCAGGCGAATAGGGTGGAATAGGGTGGTTGCGGAACGATATC
The DNA here is from genome assembly GCA_958295655.1 of Palloptera scutellata. Classification (NCBI taxonomy): domain Eukaryota; kingdom Metazoa; phylum Arthropoda; class Insecta; order Diptera; family Pallopteridae; genus Palloptera; species Palloptera scutellata. The sequence continues at coordinate 58,584,814 of OY282452.1, read as the reverse complement.
AGTCGAATTTTTTGGCAAAATGGTCTCGTAAAACCAATGCAGTGTGAGTGTGATTTTGGAACCAATCGTGCATTCACTCTTCTTAGGCCCAAATGATGTTTTAAAATGGTTTTCACTGATCCTTCCGATATTCCAACGATGCCAGTAAGGTCTCTGACTGTTAATCGTCGATTCTCGAGCACCAATTCCTTGATTTTATTGACGTGTCGATCATCAGTTGATGTTGATGGCCGTCCTTGGACGTGGTTCGTCGTCAACGCGTTCTCGACCATCTTTGAACAATTTGTACCAATCAAAAACACTTGCTCGCGACATACAATTATCACCGAAGGCCTTTTGCAACATTCTGAACGTTTCGACACCAGAAATTTGATTCCGCACACAAAATTTAATGGAACTTCTTTGTTGAATAATTTCACTCATTGTGAAAATCGCCGAATGCACTTTTTGTACTTCAGAAACACAAGCGTATACTTAACACTAATGATTATTTCGATGTGACATTTGGCACAGATGTCACCACCGACAGTCATACCAACCTTAAAAAAATAATATTTTGATGAATGCGTTTCCGCGCGAAATTTAAATTAAAAAGTCTTACTACTTTTTGCCCACAGTAGTATGTATAATTCGGAAAATCATTTTAAAATCTCTACCAGTATGTCATTATATAGCCAACAATCTAAGGAAACATTCTTATACTACATTCATTCGATACTAAACTAGAATTAAGCTGTTACTGTTTCTTAACATAGATTTTGTGTGTGGATTTCTAAATCACGGCACCTATCTAGAGCATACGATTACAAACACATATGTATATTTCTAAAATAATTTAACAACTAATCCTTTTGCCTTTCTCCAATGAGCGCATCTCTGAAATCATGACATATCTATCATATTTACTAGCATCTCTTTACGACTTCAACCTGTTCCAGAGCTTAACACAATTTCTGACAAATAAAGCATTTGCTGTGCTTATTACTAGCTGGCGAGCAAAAAGAAATAACTTGCTGGTTAGCTGGCGGATTAGATGCTCTCAACTGTAAAGAGAGAACTGAAAAATATGGTAAACAGACGACGCTGCAAGTGTTGCCACACCTCACAGAAGCGTGATTACAGAAGATGCCCACCTTTCACTCTTCTGAATGCACAGTGGGCATGTAGGCAAGGAAAAACGACTACAATTTTTCTTTGATTTGTAGGTAACAAGAGTTTTGAGATTACCGATTTCAAATGTGATTTGAGAAATCACAAATTCAAGATGGCGGTCAAAATCTATGAATTCATATTGGATTTGTCGGAAACTTGATACGCACAAGGGTTTCTTTTTCGATTTTAAATCAAAATCGCATCAATTCTCATCGGTTTTGTTTGAAACTTGATTATTATCAGCGACCTCGCCAGTTATTTAAAGACAATTCCATATTACATAACATATTATTATTATTGCATTAATCTTTAACGAGATCATTTTTAAATCCCTTAACTTCAACTTAAAATTTAAATGTAGCTATTTTGTTTTTCCATTTCTACTCGTAGGTAAGCACAAAGCTTCTTCCGCTGTTTATTCGAAATTCGTTCTGGAAAATATTTTCTGAAGAACATTTTTGTTCAAAAAAGGGGAAAATATCAGTCTTCACAGATTTTAAAGGGTTGTCAATAGAAAAAAGTCAATATTTCTGAAAGTTTCAATATTTTGTGGATGATGTACTCTAATCCGAGTAAAATGTTTGTAGCTAGAAGCTAAAGCACAAACTTGGCAGTTAAATGAGAATAAACTAAGCTACATTCAGCTAAACTGGCAATACTGCTCGTGAGTACAAGAGACTCCCTCAACTAGGGTTACCAACCGTTTCGCCAAGTGGTGAAATTAGTACGATTAGTTAAGATCATTGAAATCGATCAGTACAAATCAGTAACATTAATAAAATAAATAAATTGTTTATACAGACAACAAAACAGTAAATATATAAAGAAAAAAAATATTATTAAAATAATTCAATAAAAGTAAAAAAAAATTCAGAAAAGTTTTAGGTATATGATTGTTATATATATATGATTGCATGAAGTTTTTCACCCTAGTCCAATTTATGTTCGATGCAATATCTCGAGAAATCCAAAAGTAAAAAAAATCATCAAAAATAGAGTTAAATTATATTTAAAAAGACTTTCTAGAAATATTTTCAAAGATATCCCCACTGCTCACCACAGAATTCGTTAACATGAGACAACGATTCATAGGTTATATGTTTCGAAACACTTGACCTTGTGTCAACGAAACAAAGAGTCACAGCGTCTTGGACAAAATGTCACTGTTGACAATTATACTTTTGAAGTCGTCAAGGATTTCGTTTACCTAGGATTCAGCATAAACACCAACAATAATGTCAGCCTTGAGATCAAGCGGAGACTAACTCTTGCCAACAGGTGTTACTACGGGCTCAGTAGTCAATTGAGAAGTAGATTATCGTCTCTCGACCAACGATAATAACGCTCTATAAGTCCCTCATCCTTCCCGTCCTAATGTATGGCGCAGAGACGTGGACATTGACCATCAATGATGAGAGGGTGTTAGGAGCGTTCGAGTGGAAGATACTCCGTAAGATCTACGGTCCAGTATGCGTGGATGACGTGTATCGAATAAGATGGAACGATGAGCTGTATGAGCTGTACGCCGACACTGACATAGTAAAGCGGCTTTGCTGGCTGGATCATGTTGAGCGAATGGAAGAAAGCTCTCCGCTCCGCCTAGTAGGCTGTTTTATTCGAACCACGGTGGAGGAACACGCAACGCAGAAGGGGACGTCCTAATCTCCGTTGGAAAGACAAGGTGCAGGGCAACCTGACTGCACTTGGCCTTATCAAGTGACTTGCGAAGCTTCATAGAGGCGGCCAAGACCGATCCACGGTTGTAGTGCCAGCTAAGTAAGTAAGTAAGTAATGGCAAGGATTGGAGGATCAAGAATTTTATAATGAATCAGATACTATATCTAATATATGTACATGATAGATAACAACTTACGTCTAAACTCTAGGCTACACATTCCAAACAAAGCGCATCTTGTCACATAAAGACGATGAGCAATATTCCATTTCAATTTGATGGAACATGAAACACAGTTGGATTCTGGTAAAACACAGTTGGATGCATTCTCGCGATCCTCAAGGAATGCAGAGTATGTAAGTGGTTCGAGATTATGGAACAACATTCAAGGTGAGATCGGAATAAGAACATATAGAGAGTTTTAAGTGTGTAGGGGTAAGCAAATACACTAGCGTTTCTCATCAAAAAAACCATGCAAGGAATTAGCTTTATTTACCGTGAGATTAATACTTATAATATATTCTTCAAATTCAACGAACACAATTCCCAGGTCATTTTCTTGAATAAACTCTATTGGGTATCGTTGAATGAATAAGGCAATCAAGGTAGATTGGAGAATTAGCTCTACTGTAAGTGAGGCATTTGCACTTCGAGATGACTTTGGCGTGAGCACCACACCACTATTGATTAAATACCAGTCCGCAAATGATCACGATGAGACTGCGAATCAATTGACCTAAACTTGAGAAACAATTTTTCTACAAGAGGTGGTGTCTCTTGGCAGGCAATGCAAAACCTCTAAGAGTGAAAAATTGCCTAAGAAAAGCTTTTCACTTCACCGTTCGGATTCGGCAAAAACTGTAGGTCCCTTTCATTCATGTACAAATGTAACACGCAACATGAGTGGGTTTAACGAAGAAGAAGGGAGCTGTATAATCGCCTAGGGGTGATCAAAGAAACCTCAAAACTATCCAATTTTTCCTTCAGGGGTGCTCAAAAAACACTCACAACTATCAGATTAACTACTTAGTTTCAATTTCTCAGCATAATATTTCCAATAAAACGGCCCCGGAAAAGTATAGTTTGGAGAAATGAGTTACAACTAACTCCTATTGAATGAATAAGTAAGCTTGTTAAATAATTACCCAAATAAGTCCCAAAATCACTACTTACTCGCATAAAGTAAATTTAATTTCGATGAAAGTATCTAAAAAATTTCTTGCTACAGAAAAATCAGTACAAATCAGTAAAAAAAAAAAAAAAACCCATTTTGAAAATCAGTACAAATTGTTAGCATTAAAAAAAAAACAGTACATTGATAAAATCCAGTACTACTAGTACGAATGGCAACCCTCTCCACTCTCAGCGATACTCCATGATCATAACCAGAAAGTATCGACTAGCAATTCAGTTGTTGTTTGTCTCTCGACTTGGTCGCGTGTGTCCGCTCGCGTTTGCTTTGTGCCGATACGTTGTATTTATATTTTGTTTCACTATAAATTGAATTAACATAATATAATAGATTTTATTAAAAATTCAGTTGTAATACTGTTTTAAGACTGTCGTAAAATTAAGAATGAATTTAAAATTATTTGGTATAATATTTTATGTGGTGACACTGGGCCTAGTGGGCCGATCCCGATCAAATGCTGCAGTGATTAGAGAAAAAGCCAGTGAGAAAACCCCGTGGGAATTGTTAGCTGCTCTAACAGTCACTTCGCAGATACGAGGGTTCAATGGTACTTGGATTACGGGTATGTTGTATGTAATTAAATTTCGTCATTTAGATTTTTATGATATTCTCGTACCATAGTTTAGGATTAAATCAAACAAAAATAACTTCTTATAAATCAAAAACAAAAATTAATAAATAAAAACTAAAAAACATGTAAAGGTTAAATGGAATAAGGTTAAATGGCCGCTTCATAAGGTTTCGGATTCAGTGTCGTGTATCCTCTCAATTGTCGTAGTCTCATTTTTCGTAGAAAACTTTACAACATTATGACAATACGACATGAAATGAGACACCTTGTGAATCACCTGGATATTTAATTTGCTTAGAAATATAGTACTCTAATTTAGTTTGAAATTCCCCTCGATTGTTGTACAATTATTTTTGTAAATCTTATCTTCATTACTGCTTTCCATTCAAGTTACGAAGTCTTATCATCTTTCAATAAATAGATTTATTTATTGGCTTTATTAGAAAAAACATGTGGTTACTTAAAACAATCCAATATTTTACCTAAGGTGTGTACACGAACAAATTTATCTCCCGGGAAAAATAAATGAGTTTCTAAATTGGTTTTGTTTTCCTTAAATTTCGAAAACCATAAATTTTTTCTCATAAATTTCTGAAAAAAATTTCGAACTCTACCAGTCCTCCCTCCTTTACTCCTTTCCATCATCTCTTGTACAGTTAACGAGCGCTGACTTTCTCGTTACTTTACTTTACTTTTAATGGCACAACAGCCCATGGAGGGCCTAGGCCGAACTTTTCACATCCACTCATGTTGTGCGTGTTATATATGTACATGAATGGACTTTCTCGTTACCTTTTCGTTTTCAACCAGTGCCTTTTGTTTTTCTTTTTTTTAAGGTTCGCTTTGCCATACCCCAATAACGCTTAATAGAACTGGGTAACTCTGGGCAATTTGGTGGGTGGCATTCCTTTGAGACCACATTTACTCTACCATATTATCATCGTACCAATTCATAAGTTCCCGGCGTGTCATAAGGAATACTGAATCATTATGACGTCTTAAAAATGGTAAAAGACACTTTTTATAAACCCAGTGGTAAAGAAAAAAGTTTCACTTCTTTTCCGCTAGCGCACATTTAGCCTGGAAAATGAATTTTTATTTTTTTTGGAAATTTGTACTGTTTTTGTGTTTTTTACGAACTTGGCTTCTAATTTCTTATTTTCTTCTTGTAATGGTCGCTGTGGCGTAGTGGTGGTGCGTTGGACTGCTGCGCAGAGTGTCCGGTGTTCGAATCTCGGCACAGGCAAAATCAAAAAGTAGAAAAAATAATTTTTGATTGGCAAACCTACAAGAGTAAAAATTGCTATGAAAAGCTTTTCACTACGCCGTTCGGACTCGGCATTTAACTGTAGGTCCCGTCCCTTCCATTCATGTACAAATATAAGACGCACAACATGAGTGTATGCGAAAAGCTCGGCCTAGGCTCTCCATGTGCTGTTGTGCCATTAAAAGTAAAGTAAAGTAAGTAATGGTTCACCAGCCCATGGAGGGACCTAGGCCGAGCTATTCACATCCACTCATATTGTGCGTGTTATATTTGTACATGAATGGAAGGGACGGGACCTACAGTTAAATGCCGAGTCCGAACGGCGAAGTGAAAAACTTTTCATATGCAATTTTTACTCTTGTTTTTAGGTTTGACATTACCTGCCAAGAGCGTTTTTTTTCTACTTTTTGATTTTGCCTATGCCGAAATTCGAACCCCAGACACTCTGCGTAACAGTCCAATGCACTACCACTACGCTACAGCCTCTAACTTAGGCTGTGTAAATGTGTGCGGTCTATGCAATTGTTGAGAGTCACCTTTCACATAGGTTTCATCATCAGAAGGCTACAGAAGGCTGTAACCTTCGGGCCCGAGTTCTATCTTCAATTTCCTTTTCTTCCCTTCGATCTGGAAGGTGTCAAAACCTTACATTACTTTTTGAAGTTGCAAGTCTGGAAGCAGTATAGCGGACAGATGAATTTGCATTTCTCTTCATGTGAGCTTTGACGAAAATTAGTAAATAGAAAAAAAAATAATTAAAAATATTAATGCGAAATCCTTGTGAATTTTTCTGAAATATGTTTTTTGTTTGTAGAACTTGTGTGTGCGTGTGCGTGTGTGTGTGTCTCTGTGTGGTTATCCATCATCCAACTGGGTGGTAACTTCGGATGTCATTGACTTGTAGATTCAAAATCATTTACTGTTTATATTGGACTACTTCAGTTATTTATGTAATATGTTCTTCTCTCTAAAGCAGAAAATTTAATTTGATATTTATCTAATGTGAGTAATTCACTTAATTCTTTTCACTCCAGTTTCAGTATCTTATCGATTGTTAAATATTGCTGTTAAATCTAATCTTTATTACTTAGGTACTAATCATTTTAAATCTTATCACTTTTCAATAACTGCTTAATATATTGAGTTAGTCGTTGGTAATGTTTCAATAGGAACATAATAATTTTGTATTAAAATAAAACACAGAATAATTGAGTTATCGGGCTGAAATTTATTCCAGCTGTAGTACACATGTCTCATTTAAGTATGGAATTCGATTATCGCTCATATGAACACCGCGAGCACGTTTTCAGCGATCGACTGTATGAAGTAAATTTTCCACAACTCTTCCACACATATCGGCCGAAACATTGGCAATTTCGCGTTTGATATTGTTCCTGAGCTTCTCTAAAGCTGTTGGCATAAACCAACGACTTAAAGTATTCCCATAAAAACAAATTTAACTGCGTTTAATCGCATGAGCGAAGTGGGGTGGCGAAAAAGCTCGGCCTAGACCCTCCATGGGCTGTTGTGCTATTAAAAGTAAAAGTAAAGTAAAAGAAGTGGGGTGGCCATTCGACCGGACCCTTTCCTTCAGATTATAACTTCCCCTTCAATAGATCAATTGTTTAAGCAGCTGTGTGGCATGTGGCAGCATCTTCTTCGAACCACATATCACTGACGTCAAGTCTATGCAATTGTATCCAAAAATATCCTTCCAACATGACACTTGACAGCGAACTCCATTGCCCCTAACATGGCGATCATTTTTATTGACTAAAATATACGGTCCAATAATATCTCCGGCATGAGGTATTCACACCACACTGTTACTTTTTGTGGTTGCAATGAAGTCTTTTGAAGGCACATGTCGGTTTTTTGTTGTCCAATAATGCATATCTTCCATATGGACAAAGACAATAAGCCAAAAATTAGCTAGCTTCATTGCTGAAGATGATTTGACGATGACATTCTTCAAACTTTTGCAGAGCCCAAGTTGAATGGTTACGGTACTTCTAATGATTACGACGCTTCACTTCTTGTATTAATTTGATCTTGTAAGGGTGTGGTCACCGTGGCGCAGTTTACAGTGTATTGGCCTGCTACGCAGAGTGTCCGGGGTTCGAATCACGGCACAGGCAAAATCAAAAAGTAGAAAAAAAATCAATTTTGCTACACAGCATCAACTCGCTTGGTAGGCGGGTAATGGCAAACCTACAAGAGTAAAAATTGCTATGAAAAGCTTTTCACTACGCCGTTCGGATTCGGCATTAAACTGTAGGTCGCTTCCATTCATGTACAATTATAACACGCACAACATGAGTGGATGCGAAAAGCTCAGCCGAGGCCCTTCAAGGGTTGTTGTGCGATTAAAAGAAAAGAAGCAGGGTGTAGGCTAAGATCTTCACTGTGGACTGAGAGATTTCTAATTTTTGTGAACGGCATGGAATAAACTGATTTGACTCATTTTGCACCTGAAGCACTTACGGCTGCGTTACTGTCGCTTCTTCGACCGTGCCGTTGTCTCACTGGCACAGGCCCATTCAATAATGAATATGTTGACTCGAATTTATAGAATTTATATGCAGAACGATTATTACGACCGAAAATTTGAGTAAACACTCTTAAAGTTGCGACCACCAACTCAGAATTTCGGTGGTCATTTTTAATAATTTCCTAAAGTTGCTCTTTCGGGAACTTCACCATTATAAAAATATAAAGCTTGAATGACGTTTTGCCATTGGCAGATAAAAAAAAAAATGTGAAAACTTTATATGTACAATAATAAAGAAGTTATCTCTAAATTCGAGAATTTTCAAATGGTCGAGGACCAGTAGCAGCCTCCCCTGCATCCGCGCTTTCCCCAATATCCCACCTTGCTTTTCTATTCACCTGCATTAATTGACTCGCGCAATTCAACACTGACTCATATACCTACCATTCTCGTATGTATTTAGCCAAAAACCAAACCGTTGCTGGTATCGTGCGTGTGAGTTTTGCTTGTGTGTCTGTGGTGAGTTTGAGATCTTCGTGCGTGCTCGGTTTTATTGCTTTCGATGAAGATGAGAGTTGTAGGATTTTTGTTTTTGTAAATAAACAACACTTTTTTATTTATTTGAAATTGACTTGTGCTTATTTCTAATTCATTGTGTTTTTATGGTTTTCATTATAACTAACATTAACATTCATATTTATTGTTAGTATAATTTTTATTGTTTGTTATTGCTGATATTTTTTCATCCTAAATTTAAATATCGCTTCGTCTACTCTTCATCCACATCACGTACCTGCAAAAGTAGAATTTAGAAGAAAACGAAAAATATTAAATATCTTCCAATAAACTGAAGTGTGCAAGTGGAGATACGAGGTTGAAGAAATGCCTTTAAACTTATTATTTTCTTGTATTTCATACAAACTCTCGGAGATCTTATTGATCTTATTTCCATGTGGATTCTTAGGTGATTTTATAAAATTTAAGTCAAAACGAAAAAAACAAAAAAAAAAAACAATTTCATCCAAAATGAAGAAAAGAGATGGCGATATAGAGTTTATGTTATATACCGGGAGGCCAAGGTTCAACTATGAACGTCGTCCAAACAATGATGATGTTATAAAGGGTGATTTTTTTACTACTTGTTTTTTTACGTTTATATTTCTGACAGTTCATGCGTGATTCTTGACATGTGTCAAAGTAAAAAATGCTCAGTTTGATTTGCCATTTCATCACGAACTAAGTTGACAAATTATTGAAATTTATTATCAAAATTCGTCCTCTGTGACAAAATGTGTTACGCAGGCAAAATTGTCTTCAGCGACGAGGCTCATTTTTATCTCAATACAGTTTTTGGAGTGAAGACCAGCCAGAGGCAATTCAGCAGCTACCAATGCATTTCGATTTATGGGCAAACGGCATCATTGGGCCGTACTTCTTCAAAGAAGATTACGGTCAATGAAGAATGGAGAAAGGTACCGTTCGATGATAACAGATTTTTTTTTTTTGCCGAAAATGCAAGATTTTGATTCGGCCGACATGAGGTTCCAACAGGACGATACCACTTGCGACATGCCACACTGCACGCGAAACCATGCATCAATTGAGGTAAGCAGTTAATCTCGCGTAGTGGTAGTGCGTTTGACTGCTGCGCAGAGTGTCCGGGGTTAGAATCTCGGCACAGGCAAAATCAAAATGTAGAAAAAATAATTTTTCTACACGTCGCCACCTCTTGGCAGGCAATGGCAAACCTACAAGAGTAAAAATTGCCTATGAAAAGCTTTTCACTTCGCCGTTCGGATTCGGCATTCAACTGTAGATCCCTTCCATTCATGTACAAGTATAACACTCACAACATGAGTGGATGCGAAAAGCTTGTCCTACGCCCTCCATGGGCTATTTTGCCATTAAAAGTAAGTAAAAGTAAGTTAATCTCACGTTTTGGTGCTTCAATTCTGGCACGAGTTGGATTTTGTAAGATCGCAAACCGAGATCCTTCCGCATAATCTTCCATAAAGTGGATGGGCACAGCTCCAATTGTAGCGCGCGATGGCGGATGGACTCATTTGGGCCTTCTTCGATACTCTGCTCCACAGCAGCAATAACGTGGTGCGAAACCGATCCATGGTTGCTCGAATTACCGAGTCTGTTGGGCGATTATGTCGACCGAATATTGGACGCGGCGCGCGATGCGTCGCGCGAACCGAACCATTATTTTGGTAATAAATTTGCACGATTTGCAAACGTTGTTCAGGAGTAAGTCTATTCATTATGAAATGCCAAATCAAACTGATCATAAATCAAGTGACAGCTGTCAAAAAGACCAACTCCGAAGCAAGTATTGCCAGATTGAGAACCACACTTCTAAAAATAACACCCTTTATTTTCTATTTTCCAGATAATGAATTTTACTATCGGGCACCGGACAGTTCCATTCGAAAATTTAATGCTGCAACAAAAACTGATGCGGTTTTTGTGAAATCAGAATTTTTGGTAAATTCCTTCTCGTACAACTCAAATGATTGATTCAAGTGAACAAATTCTAATTTATAAATGGATTTCCCCTTTCAAGGCACTGTACGGCAATGGTGCCAGTTTTACATTTTCTCCTGATATTACCAAAATTCTAGTACGTTACCAAGTGGAGGGAGTTTTCCGACATTCCCTGATAGCGAAATACGATATCCTTGACATTGAAAATGGGTAATAAATAAAATATGTATACAGTGAAAATTTGTTATAATGACCTTGAAGGGAGCGTGTAAATGCGTCTCTATAGCCGATGGTAAAGCGGAACCTTGGATCATTATAACCAACTGATCATTTAATAAATTGGTAACGATTTTCACTGTACATATATTTTTGTACATTTTTGTCTTTCATTGTCAGATCTTCCGTCCGAATACACAACGGTGAAAGGTTACAGTATTGCGGTTGGGCCCCAATCAAGGATCGCCTAGCGTTCGTCTATGAAAATAATGTTTATGTGCATTTAGAAGACAACACCGAACAGCAATTAACTGATAAAGGCATCAAAGGTGTCGTCTATTTTGGTGTACCCGATTGGGTCTACGAGGAAGAGGTGCTGAGCAGTGGTAGCGCTTTGTGGTGGTCGCCAGATGGTGAAAAGTTGGCGGTCGGCGTTTTCGATGATAGCGATGTGCAGACATTTAAATATACTATTTATGGTGAAGCTGAAAATCCCGAAGATTTGTATCCCGAAGAAGTTGATCTGAAATATCCGAAAGCGGGCACTACAAATCCGACGGTAGCATTGCTTATTTATGATCTGAGGAAAGAGGAAGTGCAAAGGGAATACGTGGAGATAAGAGCGCCACACGAAATTGTCTCTAAAGATCATATTCTACAGAACGTGGCATGGTCAAGCAATGAGCAAGTGCTGATAACTTGGTTGAATCGTCGTCAAAACATTGCTACAATCCAACAGTGTTCGGTAGCTGGAGTATGCCATGAGGTGTGTATAGCTGCTGCAAATAATCTGATTTGGATCTAATGAAATAAGGAACTTTAATGCCACAAAATCGTTTTCATTAGTTTCAATTAATTGAAATCACATGAAAATCTAAATTTACATTTCATATATTTTTTTGAAATACTTAGGTTTTGAACTTAAAGGAACCTGATGGATGGGTATCGATTAGTACACCCAAATGTATTCAATCGAGTGCCAATTGTTTATTCACGAATTGGATTGATGATAAATATCAAGTCTGGAACTTGGACTTATTGACTGGCAAGAATATATGGAGTAAAATTGGTGATTTCACAGTGCTCAATATTTATGGCTATGACGAAGAGAACAACAGGCTGTAAGTACCATAGCTATGTACTAGTAGCATTTAAAGTATTTACTTATCAGGATTTAAGCATTTAAAGGTGACTTACTTATCAGGACTTTGTCTCTATATCCGATAGTCATAATAACCGTCATTTTCACCGCATGTATTCATTTAAAGCCGAACCTTTGAAATCGGTCATTATCTCGTTATAAACGATTTTCACTGTATTCTTTTTTATATACTTACTTACCTAATTGTTTTTCTTCCTTCAACAGTTACTATCAGGCCACAGCTCAGAATAATCCGGAAGTGTATCATGTCTATAGTAATTCAGATTGCCTCACATGCACGTTACGCGACGTTGATGGCGCACACTGTCGTTCAGCTAGCGCGACATTTAGCAAAGGATTTTCACACTATACGGTCGTATGCAATGGACCGAATCCCAGTTATAGCCGAATTTTCGATTCCAAGGTACTAAATATTTCTCTTTACATACATATGCACTTACTGGAGAGAGGGAGGCAGAGACAGAGAGAAAGAGAGAGAGACGTAGGGAGAAAGACAGACAGACAGAGAGAGAGAGAGACAGACAGAGAAAGAGACACAGACAGAGAAAGATAGACAGAGAGAGAGAGACAGAGAGAGAGAGAAAGAGAGAGAGAGAGACAGAGGCAGAGAGAGAGAGGGAGAGAGAGACAGAGAGAGAGAGAGACAGAGAGAGAGAGACAGAGAGAGAGAAAGACAAGGAGAGAGATGAAGAGAGACAGGGAGAGTGATGGAGAGAGACAGGGAGAGTGAGGGAGAGAGACACTGAGACTGAGGTAGAGAGACAGGGAGACTGAGGGAGAGAAACAGGGAGACTGAGGGAGAGAGACAGGGAGAGTGAGGGAGAGAGACAGGGAGAGGGAGGGAAAGAGACAGGGAGAGTGAGGGAGAGAGATAGGGAGAGTGAGGGAGAGTGAGGGAGAGAGATAGGGAGAGTGAGGGAGAGAGATAGGGAGAGTGAGGGAGAGAGATAGGGAGAGTGAGGGAGAGAGACAGGGAGACTGAGGGAGAGAGACAGGGAGACTGAGGGAGGGAGACATTGAGACTGAGGGAGAGAGACATTGAGACTGAGGGAGAGAGACAGGGAGAGGGAGGGAAAGAGACAGGGAGAGTGAGGGAGAGAGATAGGGAGAGTGAGGGAGAGAGATAGGGAGAGTGAGGGAGAGAGATAGGGAGAGTGAGGGATAGAGACAGGGAGACTGAGGGAGAGAGACACTGAGACTGAGGTAGAGAGACATTGAGACTGAGGGAGAGAGACAGGGAGAGTGAGGGAAAGAGGCAGGGAGAGGGAGGGAGATAGAGACTCAGAAGGAAAAAAGATAAAAGTTTTGGTTGTCAAGTAAATGAACACTAGGTATCCAATGGATTATCTCCGTTCTTTACCATCCTACTATTTTATTCTCCTATTCTCCTAATCTTTAACTCAATAATGTTCGTTTCTATTTCTAGACTAACACTGAAATTATCGAATGGGAATCAAATACTGCCTTCCGGCAAATGCTAGGAGAGAAATTACGTCCAATCATTGAATATTTAGAGGTTAAAAATCGTGATGGCAGCATGGGTCTTGCCAAAATGCAACTTCCACCAAATTTCGATAAGAACAAAAAGTATCCAATGATTGTGTATGTATATGGGGGGCCAAATTCTGTGCGTGTGACTAGTTCATTTGGCTTGGGATTCGATGCGTACCTCACCACTACTCGGGATGTCATTTATACGCAAATAGACGGTCGAGGTACAGGCAATAAAGGAAAGTCCATTCTGTTTTCGGTAAATAATCATTTGGGCGAACTCGAAGTGGAAGATCAAATTCATATAACAAAAACCCTACACAATGAATATCCATTTATTGATCGAGAACGTACGGGAATTTGGGGCTGGAGCTATGGTGGTTTTATGACAGCAAAAACACTGGCCAACGATACCGAACGCGTTTTTCAGTGTGGAATATCGGTGGCGCCCGTGACATCGTGGTTGTATTATGGTACGTTAGTTGGCTGTGGAGGGTAATGCTTGATAGAGTGATCTTTAATAATAGAAAGCATTTTTTAATAAGCAAAAAAAATTATACCTATAATTAAATATTCGGACTTTAAACTATGAATGCATTTCTTATATATAGATTCTATATACACCGAACGTTATATGGGTATCCCCAACACTGAGGACGACATAAAACGTTATCACGAGAGTAGCGTCTTTGGAGATTTGAAGAACTTCCGTAATCATGATTTTATGCTAATACATGGTTCTGGCGATGACAATGTCCATTACCAGAATTCATTGGCACTCGCCAAAGAATTGCAGAAGGAAGATATACTTTTCGAGCAAATGGTTGCCAGCTAACATATTTATGTGAAATAAAACACTCAGTTTTAATTCTATCCTATTCTTTGTTCGTTTGCAGACGTACCCTGATGAAAATCACTCAATCGGAAGTTTCACCAATCATTTGTATACCACAATGGATAACTTCTGGAGTAACTGCCTCAATTTGGATGTTGAAGATGATTAATGCCAAGAGATTAGTTCCTGATATACTGAGCATTATAAAATAAATAACACTAAAGCATTTTACTTATTTTCCGTTCCCCGTAATATGTTTAAATTTTTATTTTTTTTGGGTGTACATGGTCTTGTTGCCTTACACCTACACATACTTAACAAATCTATTTGTAAAGAAAGTAAGTAGCAATAAATAAATAAAGAATAAATTTTTGTATTGTACTTCGTTTTTTTTTTCCTTTTTATATAAATTATTGGAAAAAGAAATACTAGTGTTGCACTTAGAGGAAAATGTAAATAATTGTGAATGCAAGTGTGTCTTCGGTCTTTTAATGGCATGACAGCCCATGGAGGGCCTAGGCCGAGCTCTTCGCAAGTGTGTCACAAGAAATGATTAACATTTTAATTATAAATAAACTGCAGAGCCCTCAAAGAAAATGCAAAAGTATGGAGGCATTTGGTGAGGAAGGGGTCGCGAAAAGCTCGGCCTAGGCCCTCTATTGCGGGTCTATTGCGTCATTAAAAGTATAACAAGGAGAAGATTTACTGAGGAATCGTGACAAAAGTCAAATGGCTATTGTCGAGAGTAACCGCTCTTGATCACCATTAAAATACTTTCAACAATACATGATTTGAATGATACATTTGATATGTGAATACTCGTCCATTTAGATTATAGGTAACATCTTATAGATTCTATCAATGCTGAATGTTGCATGGGCTACTTTAGGACGAAGAATGACATAAAACGTTAGCACGACAGTAGCGTTTTCGGAAATTTGAAAAATTTCCACAATCACGGTTTTATGATGAGAATGTGAATTATCAGCATTCAATGTCAACCGGAAAGGAATTGGAAAAGGGTATACGAGGTATGATCAAAAAATAACCGTTATTTACAATTTTTTCAGAAGTATTTATTTATTCATCAACAACCCCTTGTTATTCATCTTGTCCCCTTCAAAGTAATCCCCCTCAGATATAATACACTTATGCCAGCGTTTTTTCCAATCCTCGAAACACTTCTGAAACGCGCTTTTTGGTAACGCGCCAACAGCTCCTGTTTCGATTTTTCTTTTATCTCCTGAATCGTAGCAAAACGTTTTCCTTTCATCGGTGTCTTCAGTTTTGGGAAGAGGCAAACGTCAGCGGGGGCCAAGTCCGGTGAATACGGTGGTTGAGGCATGATAACGGTTTTGTTTTTGGCCAAAAACTTACGCACAAGCGACGTTGTTTTTGCTCAAAATTTAGCAATTTTGGAACAATCTTCGCTGCCGCACGTTTCATGCCTAAAACATCCGTAAAAATTGCTTGGCATGAGCCGAACGATATGCCAAACATCATCAGCAACCTCTCTGATAGTTATTCGACGATTATCCAAAATCATTTTCTTCACTGCGTCAATGTTATCATCGACCAAGACGAGCATCGTCATTGATATCTTCTCGGCCTTCCTTAAACCGGTTATACCACAATTGAACTTGTGTTCTGCTCATAGTAGACTCGCCAAAGGCCAAAGGCCACAGTCAACATTTCAAATGTCCTTGCGCATTTAATTTCATTTTTTACACAAAACTGAATACAGTTTCTTTGATCCATTTTTTCGAATAGTAAAAAATCGAAGAGTACACCAAAACACGACTAACCTTTTCATCTGTTAAAAACAAACTGACAATCCAAAATGGTTGGTATTGCCAACATATATAACAGACATGTGTACCAACATAACAGAAAAAAAAATGCGAAAATCGAACATACGTAACTCACGAAATAACGGAAAATAACGGTTATTTTTTGATCACACCTCATACATTTCGAGGAAATGGTTGGTAGAATAAGTAAAACATTCATTTCGTAATCCAATTTTGTTCGATTTCAGACTTTACCTGATGAAAATCATTCATTTGTACTACAGCACATGGAATAACTACCGCAGTAATTGCCTCAATTTGAATGCTAAAAATGATAAATACCAATAGATTAGTTCCTGGCATATTGAGCATTTGAAATTCTAACCTCAATAACTGCCTGGTGCTTTATAATCTGACCTTCGTCAGAGCTCAATGAGATGAGTTTTGATGCAATTATTGGCTTTAATGAACTCATTTGCCTTCTCGCATTAGCCTTTGCGAGTTGTTTTCCAATGAACTTCGAATTTTGTTGTAGCTGAAGTTGCTTGCAAACTCTACACTCTTGCGATCGCTCGGTTCTGGTTTTTGGGTTTCTTTTCACTATAGCAAAATCTGAATTTAGTTGGGCCTCCATTTTTCAACGAAGTCTGCATTCTTTCAGCTCTAGAAATGATAGGTAGTGTCCTCTATCAATCGAGTATGAATCATATGCGAATCAGCGCCCTCTATCAATCGATAGAGGAGCCCTCTATCCCTAGAGGGCGCATAGTGGATGCAAATGTGCTGCCCATCATTTTTTGTGTATACGTGTGCCTATGCATCCTAATTTTTTTTCATACTGCCCTTCATTTCCGTAACAATTTCCGTTTTATCACAATCATCTTTTACTTGCTTACTTTTAATGGCACAACAGCCCATGAAGGGCCTAGGCCGAGCTTTTCGCATCCGCTCATGTTGTGTGTGTTATATTTGTACATGAGGAGGACCTACAGTTTAATGCCGAATCCGAACGGTGAAGTGAAAAGCTTTTTATAGCAATTTTTACTGTTGTAGGTTTGCCATTGCCTGCCAAGAGGTGGCGCCGTGTAGAAAAATTATTTTTTCTCCTTTTTTTGTTTTTTTTTGATATTGCTTGTGCCGATATTCGACCCTCGGACACTCTGCGTAGCAGTGCAACGCATTACCACTACGCCACAGCGACCACCATCTTTTACTCCCTCGTAAATATAAAAACGATTCTAAAGAAGTAAACTTCAAAAAACGAATTGCTCTAACTGACACAATTAATCGGCTTTTAGTTTCCCTTCTCTCGTGTTGAGGAAATTTGTAAATATTTTCTCAACCAATTAGAAATTCTTTAAATTTGTTCTTGCCATACTTCATTGAATTGAAAGCAAGTGTTCCATTGGAAAAAATCAAAATTCAAAAGTATAAGGTAGTATAAGTATTTCTTAAAGTCAATATAAAAAAAGTACTGAAACCCTTCTCAAGGATTAAATCTCATTTCTTCTTGGTTTTCCCCTTGAATAAAGCCGCAATACTATCCATGATTTTGAACTTGATATTGAGAAACTTGCGCAATTGAAATGATATAATCAAGCACAAAGAAGATAATATGCTAACTGATATGTGTAACTACATAAGAAGAACGTGCCCAACACTTGACAAGAAAACAGGAATCAACCATGAATCAATGAAGGATTAATGTGAGCTATGACTTACGTGTTCTACTACTTTTATTCAGTACAATGAGCATGTGTGATACATAGCATTACATAAGTATTCACACATGTACATAGGTACATACTATACATATGTAGGTACATGTGTCCATAAAGTTTCATGCTCGCACGTTTAAGTGCGTTGGGGGAAAAACGAAATGAGTTTAGTACAGAAAACGTGACTGGTCTTCGAAAACTATTGCAAATTTCATTTGTTTTTATTTATTGTGTATTACATATTCACGAGTTCAAAAGAAAATTCAAATTGCACTTGGAAACCTTTTCCATACGCATATCGACGTCATCATCATTTGCCAACTCGAAATCAAAACCGGAAATTTAAATTGTATAAAAGACAATGTAAAATAGCAATGAGCCTTTGACAATGAGAATTGAACTTTGAAAACTTGAAGATTAATTGAGCAAATTGAGTCTTTAAGGATATATCGTTTGTTTGTTGCTAGACTGGCATTACTCAAGAAACATACAGGGTGTTTGTTTTTAGAAGTGTGGTTTTCAAGAAGAAATAAAACGCATATAATTTAATGTTATGGCCAAGAATTTAATTTTATTAGAAAGACAAGGATTTGCCATTATGTTTTAAAAACGATTTCAGGCACGAGAGCCACCGCCGAGAGACGCAATTTTCGAACACTTTTTGCAGCAATTGGGGCGGTATGTCAGTAATAACGCGCCGAATATTCTCTTGCAAGGCGTTAATCGTCTCGGGCTTATCTGCGTAGACAAGCGACTTCATATAACCGCCACACAAAAAATAGTCCAGCGGTGTTAAATCGCACGATCTTGGAGGCCACGACACAGGCCCAAGACGCGAGTTAATGCGCTCACCAAAAGTTTCCTTCAATAAATTGATTGTGATTGTCTCGTTGGCTGTATGGCATGCAGACGGCGGTCTTGTTGGAACCAAAGGTCGTCCACAACAACATCCTCCAATTTAGGCACGAAAAAGTCATTAATCATGGCGTTTAGCGTTCCCCATGGACTGTAACATTATGACCGTAATGGGCAGATTCCCTCTGCCCATTAAGCACATCAAACAGTGACTTCTTGAGGATGTAGCGCCATCGAGTTGGAACCAAAGGTCGTCCACACAGCGGGTCATAATGTTACATTCGTGTCTGAATTGGAGGATGTTGATCATTAATCATGGCTCTATAGCGTTCCCCATGGACTGTAACATTATGACCGGCTTCATCTTTGAAGAAATATGGACCAATGATTCCTTCTGCCCATAGAGCAAACCAAACAGTGACTTTTTGAGGATGTAACGACGTCTCAACAATTGCTTGTGGATTATGATCACTCCAAATGCAACAATTTTGCTTATTAACGTACCCATTCCCGCGAACCGATCCATTATTTTGGTACTAAATTTGCACGATTTGCAAACGTTGTTCAGGAGTAACTCTATTCATTGTGAAATGGCAAACCAAACTGAGCATAAATCAAGTGACAGCTGTCAAAGAGACCAACTCCGAAAAAAGTATTGCCAGTTTGAAAACCACACTTCTAAAAAAAAAAAACACCCTTTATAGTAGACTTTGAGAAAAACGCATTTAAACTTTTCAATTTACCTTTCACTTCATGCAATTGATAAGAACAAATACATATTGTACTTTTCTTACGTAAAAAGTTCTTAAGGCACGAGATGTGATTTTTGAAGTGAAATTGAAGTGAAGATTCTTATGCGAGGGTATTGAAACCTGTATCGGTAACCTTTTGTGTGGTGAATTATTTTCTTTTCTTTGGCTCTCTATGCACACATCAAAACATAACAGCAAACTCATTCCTCTCACTCTCTTTATTGAGGTATATAAAATCGAATTATGTATTACGCTCCAACACATAACTACGAGTAGAGTGGTGGGTAGTGAAACGACACAAACAAAAGAGAATGTATAGAAAATTAACTACTGCAAGTACAATACGAACTGTGCTCGCTCCCCCTCTCTTTTTTTTATATATCTAGTTTTTCATATTTTTCTCGCAAAGACAACACGACTAGCAATAACAGTAAATTCCTTTGAAGACAATCACTCGCTAGTATGAAAATTACTCGATTGTTCGCAGTCGAACGCGTGTATATGTATGCGCACATGAGATGACATTGAGAGAGCCGAGATCTCTGCGTGTACAACATGGATCCGATAACTATGCAACAAATTCTTCCAAATACATACATACCTACTTGCTTAGTATAAAAACATTCGATCTCAGTACCGGCTATATTAATCCCTCTCATATTAACAAAACAAAAAAAAAAAAACTGGAAGCAATTTCGTTTGAGAATTTTGCGGTGATATTATACTATTTTCCATTTGACTTGGTTTTTCCAAGTTGCTTTTAAATTTGTTCATTGCATTGAGTCAAATAGAAAGAACATCGAAGCAAGAGGACGTGCGGAAACATAGAAAATGTAAAAAAAAAAGATTGATGCTTAGAAGTGAAACAAGTTTGTCGTGATAAGTTTCACTTCACCCGCAATTTCTTAAACACTCACATTTTTGAAGTTCCCTTCTTTGGAATCGTTTTCGATAAGTTTCACTTCACCAGCAAGTTCTTAAAGTCTCACAATTTTGCAGTTAACTCCTTTGGAATTGTTTTTTATATTTAGGGCGGGGGTAAAAAATGATCGTCGCAGCGAAAATTGTCTTCGGAAATGTTGAGCAGTATGTTGTCGAGTATGAAAAAATGAGAATGCATTTGTGTATACACATAAATGGTAGGAAGCGCCCTCTATCAAAAGCAGCGCAATAAAAAACACATATGCATCCTCATTTTATTCATACTAGATTGATAGTGGTCGCTGTGGCGTAGTGATAGTGCGTTCGACTGCTACGCAGAGTGTCCGGGGTTCGAATCTCGGCACAGGCAAAACAAAAACAAAAAAAAGTAGAAAAAATAATAATAATAAAATAATAATAAATACGGCACTATGGCAAACCATTGGCAGGCAATGGCAAACTTACAAGAGTATAAATTGTCTATTAAAAGCCCTCCGTGGGCTATTGTCCTATTAAAAGTAAGTAAAGATTGATAGAGGGCCCTGCCCAATAGTTTCTTATCAAATTTAATATTTCAAACAAAAATCTGACATTTCTAAAAAAAAATCGCACACGATTCTTTGTCTTGTGTCTTTATTTTTGAGTGTATTAGTCTGAGCTTTAGCTGAGTAAAACATTAATTTCGTAATTTACTTTCCGTCTGATTTTTTGACTAAATACAAGTTTGAGTTTAGTGCTGATTTTGATTTAAGATATAGCCTGATCTTTTGTTAGAATTTCTTTCTGTTGTTTGGTTTGGCTTTTTTTACTACAAATGAAAAACATGCTTTCAAAGTAGTTTGAATATAGTAAATATGTGTTATCTTTGTTTTTATACAAAACAACAACTAATAGAAATAAAAAATTATTAAATGTTGTAAAGTTAAAAGACAACAAAGTTAACAATAACACGCTAAATATTTTATTATTGATTAGATTTGGTTTGATGCTATACCGCCAAAAGGTGCGGAACCTCTGACGAATAGTCAGCGTCCGCCCTTTCATTTACTAACATGAAACGTATGGACACCTTTAGACTCTCTGAAGCTGTTTGATTAAAACGCATGCGTGAAAAATGTAGCAACAAAAAAATGACACCTAAAGAGTGGCATTAGAGTTGCCAGGTTATATAAAATACGTAAAGAAATTTGAACTCAAACTATTTAAACTTATCGGCGTTAAAATTTTAAAACCGAGAATGAAGATACTGATTTTAACATTGATTTATCGTATACGCTGCTGGAAGTCTAAGTTAATACGCTATTCCACAATATAAGCAACGTTGAGCATTTCTTTAATATTACGTATTAATATTGAAAAACAAAATGCGATTATAAAATCGTAATAATACGAAATATTATTAAATAAAGTGCACTGAACTTGTTGTTTTAATTGTTTACTTATGAAGCGAGTCACTGATAATGAAATAATCGCTCAATGTAAACGTATACGATTTCTCAAACGAACTCTTAATAATTACTTATTTAGTATGTAGAGTAAAAAAAGAAACCGGCCGCAGTTTCTTCATATAATATGTGGGTCAAGTTCATTGAAGGAGAGAGTAAATACTACACACATCTGAATATATGTAAACAACAACAAGTAGAACGTGCTGCATGGAAATGGGAGGAGAGATAGGGAGATATACTCGTAGGCAGAGATTGCGCATGCTCGTACTTTTCGCGCCAAAATCTTCGGTCTCTCTCATCATTTACTAACCTAGTCATACTAATGCAATATTTTGATGTATAGTAAAATTGCAAGGTATTCTAAGATGAGAGAGGATAACTACTAACATAGAATCAATGATGGCGCAGTTTAGATAAGAAAAATATTGAAATTGTCCAAAGGGAAAGGATGTGTTCCCATTGTTTCTTTTTCAAAAACTAGATTTTCATTTACATAAAAATTGAAGAAAACATTATTAAAAAGATAAGACATTGAAAGTGTTGAGAGCAATATTCTACTTAGGTAGTTTAATTGATCATATCGTTGTAAATAAAAAAGAATGCAGCACGTGCAGAGAACCAAAAACAAACAAAAAAATCAGAGAGAGCGAGAGATAGAAATTAAGTAATTTTGCGTGCAAAGTGAGCATCAAAAAGAAATATAACTGTTAAAATTGCAACAACTGCTAATAACAGCAGCAGTAGCAGATGTTGCTTACATTTGTTTTTTTTTTTTGCTTCTTTCTTTCTTACGTTGACGTTGAAGACTGCAGTGTTTCAATGTTTGCCTTTTCGATATCAGTTTCAATTATATTTTCATTGAGTTTGGTCGTGCTCTTGTCGTGTGCGCCTTTCGTTGATTTGGACGGCAAATGAAAGTTTTGAATGTTTTCGCGCGCGTTTCAAATCTTTTCATTTTTACGTGGTATGAAATAAATATTAGAAAAGTTTTTCAAAATTGTTTTTGTTCTTGTTTTTTACATATACTTAAATGAAAATAATAGTTTAAAAATTTGCATAAAGAATATTCTCCATATCATTTAAGATCAACAATTGTGATATTTCCTGGATTTTTGATAAAGTTTTGCCAACACAAGTGAGCTTAGATGAAAAGATTTTGGTTGGTAAAGTGAAAATTAATTTCAAATATTTATTTACTTTTGATGATGTGAGCAAAAGAATCAAATCAAAATATTGGGCAACAGAATCTAGAACATCGAAGTTTCGAAAGTTAAGCCATTAATTAGATGAGCTCATGAGTTACATGAGGTCATAAGTTAGATTAGATTATGTTAGAAGTACTGAGTCAGAATAAATCATGAATCAGATGAAATTATGATTCAAAGTAAAGAGTCCAGCGGAGTCATGAGTTAGTTGAAAAATCAGGCAAAATCATGGATCAGATAAAATCGCAAGTCAAATGAACTTAGGAATCAGATGAGATAATGAGTCAGCTGAAATCATGAGACCAATGAAGTCATGAGTTTAAAGAAGTTAAATGAAGTAAAGAGGCAAATTGAGTTTTGAGAGAGATGAAGTTTAAGATCAAATCAGAAGCCAGATGAAATTATCAGTCAAATGAAGTTAAATGAATTAAAGAGTCAAATTGAGTCATGGGGCAGATGAAGCTTATGATCAAATCAGAAGCCAGATGAAATTATCAGTCAAATGAAGTTAAATGAATTAAAGAGTCAAATTGAGTCATGGGGAAGATGAAGCTTATGATCAAATCAGAAGCCAGATGAAATTATGAGTCAAGTGGAGTCAAGCTATAAATGAAATATCAGAACAATTCATGAAGTACTGAATTCGATGAAGTCAGGAGTCAAATGAAGTTAGGTAAAGTAAAAAGACAAATGGAGTCATGAGTTGGCTGAAGAATAATATCAAATCATTAGTCAAATAAAATCATAAGTCAAATGAAATTAGGAATCAGATGAAACATTGAGTCAGATGGAATCATGAGACCGGTGAAGTCATTAGAGCGATGAGGTCACGAGTCAAATGAAGTTAGCTGTGGTAAAGAGTCAAATGGAGACATGAGACAGATTTGATTTGAAGATCAAATCATTAGTGAGATGAAATCATGAGTCAAATCAAGTTAGCTGAAGTAAAGAGTCAAGTGAAGTCATGAGATAGATAAAAATTCAGATTTGATGAAATAATGAGTTCCATGAAATCGTGAGTCAAATGAAATTATGTAAAGTATAAAGTCAAATGGAGACAGTCATGAGACAGAAAAAGAATAACATCAAATCGTCAGCCAGATGAAATCATGAGTGCAATGAATTTATGAGATCGATTAAGTTATGAGTCAGATTACGCCACAAATCGGATAAAATTATGACTCAGTTATGTTTCTTTTCAACCGCTAAATTTCGTGTTGGTTTTGGTGAAAGCATTTCGTAAGAGTGAGACAGAGCGTGAGGCTTTCTGTCACAATAAGTATATAGAAATAATATTCCAGTGGTCGCTGGGGCGTAGTGGTAGTGCGTTGGACTGTTACGTAGAGTGTCAAAAAGTAGAAAAAACTATTCTTCTACCTCTTGGCAGGCAATGGCAAACCTACAAGAGTAAGAATGTCCTAGCTTTTCACATCGCCGTTCGGATTCGGCTTTAAACTGTAGGTGCCTTCCATTCATGTACAAATATAACACGCACAACATGGATGGATGTGAAAAGCTCGGTCTAGGCCCTCTATGGGCTATTATGCCATTAAAAGAAAAAGAAAAAGAAGAAGAAGAAGACGAATATTTCAATATTCCTTCTGAACAGCCTTTAGCTTAATATCAAAAGTTCAAGCCATTCGAATCTGTTGATATGTACAAAGTTAAGAAAACATATTGTTTTTTATAAGTAGTTCTTTGAAAAGCTGATAACCTCTACCCTTCAAAATCTATGCAAGAGCTCATATGTATTTAAAACAGTGACGGCCATTTGTTTTTTCACATTTCTTGGTACAAAATCTTTATAAATACTTACTAATTGTTGAATGGCCGACACTGATTTACTGCTGTAAAGCACACACACACACACATGCGCAATCATCAAAATAGCCTTTGCACATTTGAAGTTTCTCTGTGAAATACTTTCACCTATTCGTTTTCCCAAGGCCAACACCGATTTAAAGCCTTCACTCGACTACTTGAATTTAAATTGTAATTCAATTCTATTCCAACCGAAAGTAATCAAACCCACAACAGCTAATGTATGTGAATGGGAATTTTAAGGCCAATATTTAAACGAAATCAATTTTAATCCAAATCCAAATCCAAATCCTAATCCCAACTAAAATAAAAAACAAAACGAAATTTGAAGTGATAAAATAAATCGGGCGCTAAAGTAAAAGCGCCGCAACAAAATGAAAAACGCAATTAAGCCCATTGCTAAGAAGTTGTTTCAGTAAACTTACACACACACACCGCTACCGAACCTGAACAATAAATCGAGCAATATTTCACGCACAAGCTGAAAAAACAACATCTAGCAAACGGCGCCATTCGACGTGACAATGCGCCATCCTCATTCACAAAAAACACAACCTGAGCAGGAGCTGTGAGCAAAAGCATATTATTTTAAGTGCTTCACGTGCGAAAGAGATTAAAAACATTAAAATTATCGTAATCGCCACTTAGTGTGGAAATAGAAAGTAAAAGGGAGAAAGAAAATATTTAAAACGAATCTTCTGAGAACTCCTTGAGAAAAGAAAATTGTAATTTTAAATGCGCGTGCTTTTTGCCTAAAATTAAGATATGAATATGAATTTAAAATACTTACCGACGAGTTGAGAACATTTGAGTGGAAATTGTAGAATAAAGACTTAAAAACTTGAGAAAAATTGTGCTTGAGTTAAAGAAAAACTCAAGTTTTAATTGTGTCAATTATCAATATTTTTGAATATAATAAACAAGTATTTGAATGAGTCATCTGATTAAATTATGATAAAGTGGCAACGACAGTTATAGTTGCAGACACTGGCATTGCTGAAACTTCAAATGTGACCAAATGTGAGTCGAGAAAAGGTAAGTGAAATTTATGATGATACTGTTCGCCAGAGTACTTAGCTGTAATGCCATTCAGTGTTAATCATAAGCAAGTTCAAATCATGAGTCAGATGAAACTATGAGTCAGTTGAACCTATGAGTCAGTTGAACCTATGAGTCAGTTGAAGCTATCAGCCAGATAAAGTTATGAGTCAAATGAAGTTATAAGGCAAACGAGACAATTGAATTTGAGATGTAGGTAAAGTTATTGGATCAAGTTCATAGCCAGATGAAGTTAAATTTTGAATGATGACATGAAGTTTGACTCAAACGAAGTTACATGACACTATGATACTACTGATAAAATACTGGTTATAATGAAATGTTAAGTCATTTAAAGTTTAAAGCCATATCAAATCATGAGTCCGATGAAGTTATTAATTAATTAAACTCGTGAGTGAGATGTATTTATTAGTCAGATTAAGTAATGATTCAGATGAAGTAATGATTCAGATGAAGTCATGAATCAGATGAAGTTATGAATCAGGTGAAGTTATGAATCAGATGAAGTTATGAATCAGATGAAGTTATGAATCAGATGAAGTTATGAATCAGATGAAGTTATGAATCAGATGAAGTTATGAATCAGGTGAAGTTATGAATCAGATGAAGTTATGAGTCACATGTGATTATGATTGGAAAATATGATAAAGTTTGACACAGTTGGAATAACTTGAAACTATGAGCCAGATAAAATAATGATTACGTTAAAATTAAGACTCAGATGAAGTTTGAAGCAATATGAAATTATGAGTCAATGAAGTCATTAATTAGATGAAGTCACAAGTCCATCATAAGTTAGATGAAATCATGATCCCGAACAACTTACATATAAGTTGGATGCAATCATGAGTTAGATTTCAGATTAAGTCATTAGCTTTATGAAATCATGTGTCGAGTGAAGTTATCATAAGTTAGATGCCAATCATGAGTCATTTGAAGTTTGCAGTTACATGAAATAATCAAATGATTTTTCAAGGTAAATACAATCATGAGCACAATGAAGTTGCACTTGTTGCTTCATCATGATGACATAAGTTGAATACAATCACGAGCTAAATGAAGTTTTGCAGTCACATAAGATCATGTTCTTCTTCGTTTTATTGAACAGCAGCCTGTGGAGAAGGGCGTAGGCTGAGCTTATAGGTAGGTTTGTCGCCATTGTCTGCCAAGAGGTGATGGTGTGTAGAAAAAAAAAGTATTTTCTACTTTTTGATTTTGTCTGTGCCGAGATTTGAACCCCGGACACTCCGTGTAGCAGGCCAAAGCACTACCAACTATGCCACGGCGACCACATAAGATCATCAGTCTTATGATTGCGGAAGCCTCATAAAATTATAATAAATGTATTCGCAGTTAAAAATCAGACTAAATCATAAGCTAGTTGAAGGCAGCTCTATGACTCAACAAATACCAAAAGTCATGAGTCAGATTAGTTGGTGTTAAATTAAAATTGCCAGATGAATTTATGAGACTTATGCTAAATGAAGTGAATTGTAGTAAGTTAGATGAAGTCTTAAGTCAAATGAATTGTAGAGGTTCGGCATCATTTGTAATCATGTTTCTGAGAATCTTATTACATGGATTGATTTGAGTCTGGGATTCCTTTGCTACAGGCCAGTTCGTGTTGACCGAATGCCCGCACTAAGCTTGCCATCAGTATGGCTGCCATGAAAGAGTCACCAACGTTTCAGGTTGGCTAAGGAGCGATGGAATGAAAACCGGCAGTTAAAAGTTCCCGTGGCAGGCAGTAAGTAGTGGTCAATCTTTTTCAAATTCAATCTGATCTCATGTGAGTGAATAAAATTTCATTTCATTACCTCATTTC
The DNA here is from genome assembly GCA_958295655.1 of Palloptera scutellata. Lineage (NCBI taxonomy): Eukaryota > Metazoa > Arthropoda > Insecta > Diptera > Pallopteridae > Palloptera > Palloptera scutellata. The sequence goes on along the minus strand of OY282452.1, from coordinate 58,556,878 downwards.
CGCTTAAAAATACCAACCATATTGCGCTTAAACACATAACAACTTTTTGCTGCCATGTAACAAAGCTACGTTTTTCATATGAAAATGTTTCAATCAAAGTTAATCATACGACATGTTGAACCATTTAAATATGCGAGTATATAGTAAATAAATAAATAAGGTGCTGTAAATAATCAGGAAAAAAATTTATGATAATAAAAAACGAAAACACAAATGGAAAGTTTTAAAAATAAATAGAAATAAAAACATAAATAAATAAGCGTGCAAATAAATTACAATGCATATTAAAATGGCGCCCATACACACACACACACACACACACTGACATATACGACATATACGAGCACATGCGAACATGACAAAAATCACCAAATAAAATTTATGATATTTTCGTGCTATACTTAATAATGATAATACGAGTAATAAAACCTAAAAAAAAAAATAATAACAACTTCAGCAACAACAACAACAACAAAGAGTAGACTTAACATAGTATGGTAATGCCATAAGTGAGAAATTATATTTATATACTTACTCTCATGACAGGGCAATTCAAAATTTAAGTGAGTGTGTGTGTGTGTGTGTGTAATTGAGTGATGAGTGTAAGAGAGAATAAACATTAGAAGAGAGAAAGCACACAGAGAAACTATTCCCATACACAATCATTTACACACATAAGTATATATATGTCGTAGTATATGTGTTTGTGTTGTAAGCACTGCTAAGGAAACAGCCTACAAAATAAATTCTAGTATTTACATGCGAGTACTCGTTGGTGTTGACGAAAATAGCAAACATTTCTTCAGAAGTAAATCATCTACAAAAGAAGCAAACATTTATAAAATACAAATTACGAGTAATTCAAATGAAGCAAACAACTTTTCTAATTTAAAATCATTCCCATTCTATTAACTACATACCAGCACTTGTGTAGTGTAAAATTGTATTAGTTAGCTGATAGACATTATAGCGTTGTGATATCTGTAAGTATGTAAAATGTTTATTTACATACAATTGCATCAACAGCAACAACAAGCCAACGGATATTTTCATCAACATCAACTTACTTTACTTTACTTTGAATGGCACAACAGCCCATGGAGGGCCTAGGCCAAGCTTTTCGCATCCACACATGTTGTGCGTGTTGTATTTGTACATGAATGGATCATCAACATTAACAGATTTTTCTTTTTGATCTTTCGTTGCATTTCTTGCTATTTTTTCATATATTTTTCTTATTACTACTGTTACATACTGCTTGCTTACTGTTGCTGCTGTTGCATGAACAACATCAACTTTTGCTGCTGCATCATCTACATCAACAGTTAACAGTGCACTTCATCATTGAAGGCAGCAAGAAAGCTTTAATTTCTTACTATGTATTATTTATTGGGGACGTCTGACGATTTGACAGGGATTAATGTGATCTTACACTTGTGAAAGCTATGTAAATCAACTTGAGAATAGAGTTTATCACATATGGAGCAGACAGATCATTTACTTGTGTATAGTGGCCCCAGTTGTGATATCATGAAAGCTTGTGTTGATTTATCGATGAAGGATTCAATTACTCGTTAAAAGAAGTGCTCAGTGTATCGCATGTGGTCGCTGTGGCGTAGTGGTAGTGCGTTGGACTGCTGCGCAGAGTGTCCGGGGTTCGAATCTCGGCACAGGCAAAATCAAACAGTAGAAAACATAGTTTTTCTACACGGCACCACCTCTTGGCAGGCAATGGCAAACCTACAAGAGTAAAAATTGCTATGAAAAGCTTTTCACTTCGCCGTTCGGATTCGGCAATAAACTGTAGGTCCCGTCCCTTCCATGCGCTGTTGTGCCATTAAAAGTAAAGTAAAAGTACATATGGAGAAGACAGATCATTTACTTGTCTATTGTGGCCCCAGTTGTGATATCATGAAAGCTTGTGTTGATTTATCGATGAAGGATTCAACTCGTTACTCGTTAAAAGAAGTGCTCAGTTTATCGCATGTGGCTTTGATCCAAAGAAGAATCTCTGTGAAGAAAATCTTAGAAGCAACTGATCACTGCTCGTTGTTTCTTGATGGGGACATTGAAGACGGTAGTTGTGTGGAACGCACCTGATACTGAGAGGCCGATGCAGCTGAAGGTTGTGTGGAATGCCTTTAATTCTGGTTGTCTTTGATGTGTGTGTGTGAGTGTGTTTGAGTGTTTTGATCAAAGCCTGAATGTGAGTGAAAAGGCAAATTATTTTAACTTACTTATTTCCAAAAATATGGTGTAGTAACCACAAATAGTAAAAACTATATATGTATACTCGTAAAATAATAATTTGTAATACAGCATACTTTCGGGCAGCAATCGCTACACTTCACCGGGTGGTACGAAAGTTTGACAGTCACTATATAAATTTATTTAACGTATTTATATTTATAGTTTGGCAGGCACATTATTTAGATAGAAAACACTGTTACTACTTATTTCTACTACTCCCATTTCTATTACTACATATTTTCGACTACCTTTTTCTGTTACTTTTCTACTACTATTTTTTTACTACCACTTTCTACTACTTTGCCACTGCTGTCTTTTACTACCAGTTTCTACTACTTTTCTGCTACTATTTTGTACTAGTATTACTAGTACACTATTTTTGTACTACTATTTTGTACAACTATTTTGTAGTACTATTTTGTACTACTATTTTGTACTACAATTTTGTACTACTATTTTGTACTACTATTTTGTACTAGCATTTTGTACTAGTATTTTGTACTACTATTTTGTACTAATATTTTGTACTAGTATTTTGTACTACTATTTTGTACTACTATTTTGTACTACTATTTTGTACTACTATTTTGTACTACTATTTTGTACTAGCATTTTGTACTAGTATTTTGTACTACTATTTTGTACTACTATTTTATACTACTATTTTGTACTACTATTTTGAACTACTATTTTATACTACTTTTTTCCACTACTATCCCTACTGCAATTTCTATTGGTATTTCTTCTGCTATATTTTAATAATATTAATTATCACATTTCTACTACTACTTTTTTACCTCTACTACTTTTTTACCTCTACTTTTCTACTACTGGCTTTTTACTTCTACTTTTATATTTCTATTTATACTACTTCTATTTATACTACTGTTTTCTCCTACTTCTGTACTACTTTTCCACTACTTCTCTACTACTTCTCTACTACTTTTCTTCTACTTTTCTACTACTTTTCTACTACTTCTTTCTAATACTATTTCTACTGTCAGTGTTTAATACTTTTTCACCTACTATTTTCTCCACTATTTTTACAACTTTTTCTAATACTTCTTTCTTACAATTTCTCTACTCTTTAATAATTTTTAAGAATCCCGAAAATATGCTCAGCTTTTTGATAAAAATATTACGACGTTACGTAGCTTCGTCAATTATAATTGACCTAGTTATATCGTGAACAACTTATTAAATCTTAGGAAATGCGTTCGGGACGCATTGTAGTTTTTTTATACAATAAGATCAAGTGGTAAATTCTCATGATAACTTCTTATATTCCTACCGAGACAAAGTGAATTAGAATTATAAGAAAGTGTAGAGGTACACCGCTTGGTAGGAAATGGCAAAATCAGCAAGGGATAATAAATCTGCCACCACGCCATGGATTTAAATTGTAGATGCAGCCAGTGTATACTTATGACATACTTATAACCACGTTACCCTACACTTAACCACTTAACTCTTCTCCTATTCCCATCTGGGCAGAGTACAATGGTCTAACGAGCTGAGTGGCACGAATGGTCTTTGGTCCACCTGCCTTATGCTAGAGCATATTACTGACATCGTCTCGTATAGAGTGCAACCGCTTCAAAATATTTTAGCCTAGCCTCCTCCATCGAATGAAGAAGTGGAAAAACGGAACTAATTATGATGACAGTTTCTCTTTTACCTCATACTTGTTTTGAATATTCAATTACACCCTTCTTCCTACCTTCTTTTCTTTCTTTTAATGGCACAACAGCTCATGGAGGGTTTAGGGTGAGTACCCGGTCCCTCCCCTTCCTCTCCTCCCCTCTAATCATCTGAAAATATTTTATGTACATATTCCTTTCAATAAATAGAAACATTTTAGTCATATGCATGTAAAAATGCACAATGATCATGGTTGCCAGATTGTTACCATAGAAATTTTCTTAGTAATCAAAAAACCCATGATATGGGTTATTATTCTAGCATAACTCTACATTCTCGGTGAAGTAATAGTTTTTAAAATATCTATGAGAACAAGTAGGTAGTGATTAGCCAAGTGATTGATAGAGAGAAGAATCCAAGTTGGACTGTAGGACTTGTGAAAAATTTGAATCCGGGATGGAAAAAAATGTCGATTTTAATACTTTTTCAAAATCACATACATACGGAGTGATTATCTAATCCTTGTTGTTCAATCTTTTAAAATTTCACAGTTCACGTGCAATCAACAATCAATCTGGTAACTATGCGGGCGCATATTCCAGAGATTATTTGCTCTTTCCTCTGCTTCTTACCCTTTTTTTTGTTGTGTTTTTTCATTTTACGTTATTTTCTCGTTTACGGTTTTTTGTTTTCAATATTAGATGTGTTTTATTCGACAAGTAGTTTAAGAAGTGCGAATAAAACGATCAAGTTGTTGAGTATCTTCCTCATTTTATTGCCATTCACACAATGTAAGCCATTCACACATATTGCAATACTTTAAATTCTAAACTCTTGCAAAGCATCGCAACCATTTCCGTTTTTGTTATTTTTGAATTTTAATATCATAATTTGAACCGATTAAATTTTCCAAGATCTTGCAGAGCTTGCAGTAAGTAGAGTTAAATAAATGATTTAAACTTTTTACGAAGTTTTATAGAATCTACTTGTCAAATCCATCATTAAACAGTTGCCCTTTATTCTTGTCCTAGGACTCTAGAATTTTACATACCATATGTGAAATATTAGTATTATTTAATTACGTATCGAGTATTTATAAAATTTTGAAATAAATTTCCAAATTCCTATTGCAATTTCTTGGAAGTATTCGCTCAATTTCAATTTTCTTTCTATTTGTTTCTTAGCGTGTTGTCCGCTTCATCAACTCAACAAATAAGTATCCCAATAATAAGTAAAGAGCTCAAACTTTTAATACTTTTCAACAATAGAAATTGGAAAATTATTCTTCGCTTCTACCCCCCCAAAAAAAAGTAAGTTTACATTATTACTTAGTAGAAAATAAGTTTTTGCCTGGTTTGTTATTTTTTGTTTGGTGTGGTTCACAGTTGCATCTTGTAGAGGCTTTATAAAACCTTTATAATTGTCTCAGGTTCCTCTTGCCAATGTCTATTGTCTGTTCACAATAGAAAATACAAAGGTTTTGGTTAGGAGCTAAGAGGAAAGTAGGATAAGGTGGGGGTTTACGAGGGAAGGAAGGACTCCTACTGTGGATTTGAAACGGATTCCTGATTAAGTCACTATTCTTGTAATTTATTCTTGAATTGTAGGTAATCCTGAAGCGTACAGGGAATTAGAATAGTCTTATGCTCCATGCACATTGACGACGTCAGCTACACGACTACAACTGTCAAATCATAAAAAACACACGTTCTTATGGGGACGATTATATTGACGATGACATTTATAAACTAAGCAAACAGGCTGATGATATTTTGTTGGCAATTATTACTTTCGATTAGTGCAAATATTTTCCACTGAGTGTAAGCCGTAAAAACTGAAAATTGGGTTTTTGTTGTTGTAACATTTCATTTGTGTGTTTGAGACCGAAGTAGTTCTATGTATTGACAATCGTAAAATAAAAGTAGCAATAAAATAATTCCAATTTGTTATTCCATTTTTGGTATTTTAATAATTTTGTTACGTAATAAAGAAGAGAGTCAACATAGTCAACATCAATACATAGAAATATCAGAGCCGCAACAGCAGTGCCAGTCACCAGCTCCATTCACCATTTACCATTCACCATATGCCACATACACATGCACCATCATCATAATCATCATTATCGCTATCATGAAAATCAGGTCAGAAGAATTTATCGTTATTTTTTTTATCGCTTTTTTCGTCATTTTACTTTCGGTTTCTTTATTTGCGTCGTTGTCTTCTGCGCGAATTGTTAAGAAATCAATAGGTAAAAATTGAAATTTCTTTATGGTTAAAAAAAAATGGTTCACACAATTTCGGCAGGCATGCTGCCACAGCGTGATGCTATCCCTGAATGGCAACACTGAATGGCCTATCCCTGAATGGCAACACTGAATGGCCTGGCCCAAACGATATCAATTAATGGAAAGAGATACGATTTATTTAAGCATTACTGATTCTGCGATTAATGAAATACTTACTAAATTTAATATAAATACAAAGCATTTTTGTTGAAACTTCTCCGAAGTAATTTTTTCTTTTTTTTTCGATCTTTGACATGTGCAGAGAACGAAAATTGTTTGTTAACTTTTTTAATTTCTCACATAACTGAGTTTGATGCTGAGCATTAGCATCAGCATCAGCATCGGCATCAGCATCCTCATCATCTCATCGTCATTCGCATCATTTATCGATTTAATTGACATTGATATATTAAATGATTTGTCTTTATTTTTGCTGCTTGCTTCAAAAAGTCTGTCTGGATTCTTCTGCTTCTTCGTCTTTCTAGGTTATTTGTTTATGTAATTAAGTTTTTATTCAAAAACGAAATCTTTCCATTGATTTTATTTATGAAACGAGAAGCAAAATGCCAATTAATTAAAAGTTTTCTCTTGTAATTAGAGTATAGAATTTAATTGAATTAACTAAATTGCTGCTCAATATTGAACAAATCAATAGATTACTTTACTACTTTACTTTTATCGAACAAAGACAATTTATTAAATTTTTTTTAAAGTTTACTTACTTACTTATTTGGCGCTACAACCGATGATCGGTCTTGGCCGCCTCTATAAAGCTTCGCCAGTCGCCTCCGATAAGGCCAAGTGCAGTCAAGTATCTTCGGAGTATCTTTCTCTCGAACGCTCCTAACAGCCTCTCATCATTGATGGTCAATGTCCACATCTCGGCTTTATTCATTAGGACGGGGAGGATGAGGGACTTATAATGCGTTGTTATCGTCGGTCGATAGAGGGCTCTACTTCTCAATTGCCTACTAAGCCCGTAGTAACACCTGTTAGCAAGAGTTAGTCTCCGCTTGATCTCAAGGCTGACATTATTGTTGGTGTTTATGCTGGATCCTTACTTACTTTACTTTTAACGGCACAACAGCCCATGGAGGGCCTAGGCCGAGCTTTTCGCATCCACTCATGTTGTGCGTGTTATATTTGTACATGAATGGAAGAGACCTACAGTTTAAAGCCGAATCCGAACGGCGAAGTGAAAAGCTTTTCATAGCAATTTTTACTCTTGTAGGTTTGCCATTGCCTGCCAATAGGTGGTGCCGTGCCTGAAAATTATTTTTACTACTTTTTGATTTTGCCTGTGCCAAGATTCGAACCTCGGACATTCTACGTAGCAGTCCAACGCATTACCACTACGCCACAGCAACCGCCTGGATCCTAGGTAAACGAAATCTTTGACGACTTCAAAAGTGTAGTTGTCAACAGTGACATTTTGTCCAAGACGCCGGCCGTGACTCTTTGTTTGGTTGACACAAGGTATTTCGTTTTGTCCTCCTTCACCACTAGACCCACTCGACGAGACTCCCTTTCCAGGTTGGAGAATGCTGCACTGACTGCTCGAGCGTTTTTGCCAATGATGTCAATATCATCAGCGTATGCTAGCAGCATGACACTCTTGTAGAAGATAGTGCCAGAGATGTCGATGTTCGCAGCTCGATTTATTTTCTTCAGCATAAGGTTAAAGAAGTCACACGATAGGGAGTCACCTTGTGTGAAACCTCGTTTGGTATCAAATGGAGCGGAGTGGTCTGTCCGAATTTTCACTGCGCTGGTGGTGTTGTTGGTCGCTGTGGCGTAGTGGTAGTGCGTTGGACTGCTACGCAGAGTGTCCGGGGTTCGAATCTCGGCACAGGCAAAATCAAAAAAAAAAGTAAAAAAAATAATTTTTCTACACGGCACCACCTCTTGTCAGGCAATGGCAAACCTACAAGAGTAAAAATTGCTATGAAAAGCTTTTCCTTCGCCGTTCGGATTCGGCTTTAAACTGTAGGTCCCTTCCATTCATGTACAAATATAACACGCACAACATGAGTGGATGCGAAAAGCTCGGCCTAGGCCCTCCATGGGCTGTTGTGCCATCAAAAGTAAAAGTAAAAGGTGGTGTTGGTCAGGCCTAGGCCCTCCATGGGCTGTTGTGCCATTAAACGTAAGTAAAGTAAGTGTTGTTGGTCAGTGCCATTTTGCAAAGACGAATGAGCTTTGTAGGGATACCAAAATCAGACATTGCGGCGTTTTTTTAAAGTTTAATCTTAAAATAATTCGATACCTTTGTAAAAGTTTGCTATCTATTTGGTAAATTATATTCCAAACTGTATTCCTTTAAAATACAACCCTGTTCACCATCTACAACTAATCACAACCAACTTCATTTGCGCTCTCTTGATTTTAACTACTTGAAAAAAAGAAAAAAACGGTGCAAAGTGCATGAATTAATAAATATAAGGCGTATAAGGTTGGCTAAAAAGAAAGTTCAGAAAAGGGATATAGCAAAGTTTAAACTACTTACAATAACTCTGTAAGTACTGGTCCAATCTAGCAACTCTTTATTGCTAAAAGTAGTTGACATTTCTGAGAATCATAAACAATTTTTACCCATTGACATTTGTTCATTATTTAACTGTTTTAACGTCACTAAAATGAGTACAGAGTCGGAAGGAAAAAATTCGTTACATTTTACTTGATTTCTTCTAAAAGCACTGTACGGCCGCGAAGGCTCACAGAAAATTTGTGCACATTATGGAGAGGGTACTTCATCGGAAAGCACAGTTGGAAAATGGTATGATCGATGCCGCTCTTTGAAATTTTAATGCAATAGACGCACCTAAATACGGTTGACCATGCATCGAAAAAGTGGACGACATTCTTGAAAAGGTGGAAGAAGACCAACACAAAGGCAGTCGCGACATCGCTACGGATCTTGGCATTGCTCACCAAACAGGTTTGAACCATTTAAAAAAGACATGCTATTCCAAAAAAAAATCTGAGTGAAAAAAACTTACTGGCTCCATTTTAGTATGTAAATGAATTTCTCGGAATGACCTCGAACCATTTTTGCACAGATTGGTTACTGGTGACGAAAAATGGATTCACGTATGACAACAATGTGCGAAAAAGATCATGGTCAAAACTAGTCGATCTTGCCCAAACCATCGCGAACCCAGAACTGAAGCCAAACTAAGTTTTCCTTAGTATTTGGTGGGATTGCAAGGATGTTCTGTGTACGACGAGCTGCTTTCGCCGTGGCCAAGCGATTAATTCGGAACTGTATTGTCAACCGTTAACAAGATTGAATGATGCGCTCAAGGAAAAACGTCCGGAATTAGTCAACAGAGAGGGCGCGTCGTCTCTTATCACGACAACGCTAGATCACATATGTATGTACTTCTTTTTGGTGACCCGCCAAAAACTGAGGCAGCTTGGCTGGGAAGTTTTAATGCATCCACCATACTGCCCAGACCGTGCACCTTCTGATTATCATTTATTTCACATTTATTGAAGAATATTATATTAATGGCGTAAAGTTGAATTCCCAAGAGGAATGCAAAAAGGTCTTATCCGAGATTTTCAAGCAGAAGCCAAATGAATTCTTTAAGGACGATATTTTGGGGTTTTCCCGAAAGATGGCGCGAGGTAGCTGTCAATAACACTGGAAAATATTTGACTCAATAAAGTTATTTTGATATATGAAAAAAAAATTTTTAGCTAACTTATATAAAATTATTTCAATAAATCATTTTAATTTATTGAATAGTAAACTTCTGTGGTTGGTATCCGAGTTCGAGGCTCGGGGAAATTAATTATAAAACTGAAAAATACATGGCACAGCAATGGTAAACCTTCAAGAGTATAAATCACCTAAGAAACATTCCAATTCGGCAAAGAACTGTAGGCTTCATCCATTCGTGTACAAATAAGTATGATAAATATAAATGGGCGTGAAAAATTCGTTCTAGGTCCTTCGTGGGCTGATGTGTTACTAAATAGAAGAAGAAAAAAAGAAGAAGAAATAGAAAAAGAACAGTTTTTCTGATGAACATTTGAATTGCCATAGAACAAACATCTAAAGCTGACACTGTCTGTAGAGTAAGAGACTTTTTTTAAAAACCCTAGGGTCTGCCACTGTAAGGCTCGAGCATGATTCAGGTTAGAGCTTACAGACTCGCTCTAGAATAGATTAGCCTTGGGACTCTATTGAAACAGATGTGACATGATTAAACTAACTTTTAGACAGAAGTATTTCCTATATTCAACTGCGATTGGAATATGTTAAACGGAAGAATTAATATGCATATGTACTAAATTGATTTGTGAGACAGGCCGACACTAATTAAAACCTTGCCAAATCCGTTTACAAATTCGACACGATGCAAATCTCGCTTGCAGTACATCAGTGGACGGCTTAGTCAACGCTTAGCTAATCAATGATACCAAAATAAAATGAATCCGGTGACTGTCTGGCTGGAATAGCAGATCATTTGATCTCAGATCTCTCGCTTGCATCTTATAGTTGCCTTACCTTCTTCTGCCATTAAGGCTACTAACGATGGCTTTGTCCGGAAAAGAAAAGCTTAAATGATGAGGAATTACAAATGTCAGAAATGACAAAACGCATACTTCCTGTCGCTGCGAAGCTCTATTCGGATTTCCTAACATCGCTTACTAGAACGGGAGAAAAAGTGAGAGAGCGCAATAATGAGTGCGAAAGTATATGAAAATATGAGAATAATGAACGCGGGCTATACCGTTAAAACCCGCCAAAACAAAATGCTCTCCATACATATATGGTACATGTGAGAGGTATAATGAGAGCAACGAAGTTATTTAAAGAATTTTATTAGGTCTGCACCTCAAGAGACCAATTAAATCCATTTTCACTTAGGAAATTGTTTTAGGAAATTATCATGTAAAATCAAAGTGTTTCTTGTATTTCTTTTTCTCCCTCTTTGTTTTCTTTTCATTCTCTAGACTTTTCTTCACCTGTCAAGAGAGAGAGAGAGAGAGAGAGAGAGAGAGAAGTATTTCAGTATTGCTGTGGTGACGACATTAAATCCTCGGACACATTGACATGATTAAATATTTCGGATTTTCAAAAGAAATGACAGGAAAATGACCAAAAAATGTCAAGAGTAGATAAGAAAAAGGAAGGTTTCGGTATGAACGAGAAAAAATAAATAAAATTAATTAATAAAAACTTTATGTTTGCCTTTATTTCGATTCTGTTCATTCATTAATGCGTTGGTTGCTTCATTAAACATGAACAAATTAAAGTAAAATGAGAGCAGCAACAATTTTACTGCATCTTTATCGTGTGTGTGTGTGTGTGTGTGTGTGTGTGTGTGAGTATGTGCAGAAACCAAAGTATGCTTTCAGGCGATAACAGTCGCATATTCACTAGTTGATAGTATCAACTTGTAAGCATGTAACACTTTTACTTTTATGCATTATAAACACATAATTTACAACTACGACAGAATTGTTTACGTGACATTTACGTTTATACAAATTCACTTATGTTGAAAGCCTAAAAGTTCGGCGTAGGCCCTTCATGGGCTAAAAGACTTGTATTGTTGTATTTATAGGTTTTCTGTACAACTCTAGTAGTAGTTAGTAATTATTTTGTAAGCTGTTTACATTTTTTGTAGCCTAAGTAAACAGTTTGAATTGAATGATGACAAAGTATGATTGCGCCCATTTAGCTTACTACCTATAGATACTTGAATAGCTTGAAGAAGCTTTTAAAAAAGCGTAATAAAAGAAGGGGATTGCACAAATAGTGTGAGGCGGCTACTACTGTTGCGTTGGTATCTATGTATGCACCTTGGGGTGGCAATTACTTTTGAGTTGGCAGTTTCTGTAATGCGGCACCATAAAATTTGAGGTAATTCTTATTTAGCTTTTCACTTGTGACTCCCTTTGACTCATTCTACTCTCTGGCAGTTCAATTGCTGCCAATGGCATTCAATAATTGTAAATTGCTTGTTCATATATGAGAACAATTTAAATACGCATTTATCTTACGCTCTAATATTCTTCCAATTTCCAAGTTTCTTTGGTTTCATTTGGGGGGAAAAACGACCTTTCAACCAGTAAAATCAATCGCATTGAATAATTTATGGAAGGATATTTACCTACACGCCATATTAAATAAATGAAACATTGTCTTTCTTTAAGCGCTTTAAAGTATGCAATGCTATACTAACTTTTCATTACTTAAAATTGCAATTGTGAGCTATTACAATGTCTTATCATTTTAATTAAATTTCTTTTTTAAATTTCCTTGCTAATCTTGCTCTTTGATGCTTAAACGCCTAAAAGCATGCTGCTCATTTTAATTCCCAGTTCTTGCTTAGTTAATTTGGCAGAGTGTGAATGTTTTCTGAATGGCATTTATTTAATTTTTTCCTTTCAACATTATTCTGTGGAATTTTTTGTAGTAATTAAGTTTTTCGTTTAAAGCATTATTGGTTACACCTTAAGGTATGCTTTATGTTTTTGTTTTTCTACTTAAATACTTGTTCTTTTTTTTCAATTTGTTTGCTGCACTTTCAAGTTTAAATCTCTTGCTAACAGCTGTCATTAGTTTTACTTGTAAGTCGTTCGCTCTCTCACGCTTCAGTGGATTGGAATGTCTTTTACTGCGGACTGCTGATATACAAACTTTCGGTGAGAAAAACTAAAACTGTATTATTGTAAGTAAAGCACCTAAAAGCATGCTACTTACATTCGTGAACAACAGCAGCGTGATTTATGTGCTTTCAATTTTGGTCATTTTTTTATATGGGTTTTTGGGTTCATTTAAAGTTTGTAATTATTTCTGAAGTTTTCTTTCATTCGCCACAAAAATAATATTGTAAATTTTATATTTCAACACCTAAAAGTATGCGTAAATTTTTGCGTAAACAAGCGCAGGTAAGATACGTACTCAAATCTTTGTATTGTTTGTTTTAGGTTTTCTCATTTTCATTACTTCCTTCCTTTTCTGCGTATACTTTTGCTGCTGCTTGTCGCCTAACGCTATGCTTTCTTTGTCTTACTTAATATTTTAATTTTTTGTTCTTTCCTTGTTTGTTAGAAAGTAATACGCCATTTTTGTATACTTCTTGGGGAATATGTACACCGACTCAATCTGCGGTGTTGAAATGTTTTCTCCTACTTTAACAGTATCATATTTCATGTTTTTCTGTATCTTCACTTCTTATATTTATACAAACAATGCAATTTTCCCAAATGCATAGAATGTATTTTTATTTTCTCGTTCGTTTTCTTAACTAAAAGTTTTTTGCAATAATTTTTCTTTCATTTTTGGCTTTCCGTGTTTGTTTTTATTATTATAATTTGTTTGTTTCCCTGCCTAAAAGCATGCCTCGTTTTTTTTTTTTACCTTATTCTCCTGCCGTGTAAAGCCAACAGTATATGCAAAAAGAATAAACTTAGTTTGTAACAAAATTGACTGACTTCGTGCTAGCAAAAAATAACGATAACATTTTTCGCAAGCTGAAACAAAATGCTAAAACTTTTGTTGACAACAAAAACAATTCGCTCTTTTCACGTATTCTTTTTGTGCTAAGAAGTAGAAAATCAAGAAGAAGCTTGCATTATTTATTTGCGCTGTTTTCTCTTCTTCGAAATATTTCGTTTCAGCATATTCCACATTCGATTATCGAAAAATCTTTAATGACGTATACAAATATCTGACTATGAGTTAGTGATCTGCTGAGTTTTGGGTTATCTCTTTTTTTTGTGGCAAATTGCAAACTTTGCATACTTGCGTGCAGTTCAATTTCAATAATTAGTGTAAATTTTGTTGTACCACTTCAGTGCATATTTTTTGAAAGAAGACATTAAAGAACTTAAGCTGATTGCCTTCTTTTCTCATTAAGCCTTTTTAGTTTCGCCTTCTTCTTCGTTTTTATTATTTTTACATTCTTTAATGAACACAAGTTCTTTTTTTTGGTTTTTTTGTGTGTCATATTTATTGAGCTGTTAGTCGTTAGCTACCATTTACTTACTTATTTAATATGCACAACGCATAGGGGTACGGCACTCCTATGAATGCAGAGCATTATGTTAACTGGAACGAAGATTGATAGGTTGGAGGAAGAAGGCAAAGTAGAAGTAGTTATGAAAGTTTGGAGAAAAATATTTATAGGGAGCTTATTCCAAATATGCGCGGTACGACAGATAAAAGCACTTTCTCTGTAATGTGTAGTATACAGTGGTGGAAAAACGTGTCGACGTGGAAGGCGTGAGTTCCGCCTGCTGTGAGTGTAGCTCTGGTGAACACACGAACTGGCGGCATCAGCTTGCGCATCTCAGCAGAACATCGACCGTAAAGCTGCAATAAAGCTGCAAAACGCTACTGTCTCCTATTAGCTTTATCGCTCCATGTTGAATACGGTCGAAGAGCTACAGTTGCATTTGTGAAACACCAGCCCAGAGGTGCGAAATAAACTCCTATTTAGGTCGTATATAGGTGGTGTAGATCATGCGTAGATCTGTCGGAGTGAATTATTTATTACACCGCCTAAGAAAGCAGAGACACTTGGCTGATTCTTTCGGCACGTCAAAAATGTGTTTATTTCAACGAACATCACATGGACATGCTCCGGGCATCAAGAGTCGCTGTTTCCGCAATACCTACCCCACCTATATCTAGGGTGTTAACGGGGGGCTGGGAAACTCGTTTGTGGGTCTCACGCGCATTGAGCTCAACTCTATTCGTGAGACCCCACTCGGAGATAGACTGGAGATCTGTATTGAGTGAGTCATCGATAACATTGTCTTTGTTTCTCAATCTCCAAAGAGTTGAGGCATTTTGAACAGGTATATGAGTGAGAAATGGTGCTGTCCTCTGCAAACGAGTAAATGCGATTCTTCAGAATGTCATAATGAAGATTAAGAAAAGTGTAGGGGAGAGGATCGAATCATGTGGCACGAAACAATGCCGTCAATCACAACACGGATAGAATGCCCGCTTAGAAAGTTCGTGATCCATCGCTTGAAGTTAGTCTCGACCCCATGTGCACTCAGGTTTGACAGCAGTGCTTTATGCCACACTCTGTCAAACGCCTTTGAAATATCCAGAGCAACCGCCTTGCTCTCACCGAAGCCATGGACACTGTGGTACCAGTGCTCGGTGAGGACCGTCATGAGATCGCCCGTAGAGCGATTTCGATGGAAACCATATTGGCGGTCATTAAGCAATTCGTTTTGCTCAAGATATTTAACCAAGTAGAAGTTAACTACACTTTCCATAACTTTGGATAGCGTAGAACAGAATGCGTTGGGGCGATAGTTCTCAGAATCTGTAGTTTTGCTCTTTTTTGGGAACTGGTTGGACATTGACAACTTTCCAGCAAGACGGAAATACACCAGTTGCGCAAAGGTCGCATATACATGGTCTGGAATGCCATCGGGTCCCGAAGCCTTGTTTATGTTAAGATTTGCAAGATTTCTTTTAACTACTCGAGTTCGAAAATGTATCTCAGGCATAGATAGCACAAGATACAGGTTCAAGTTGCAAAGGTTCTCTCTCTTTTTTGCTTGATATTAAGAAGAGCTGAGCTTTTACCAATTCGATATCGGTTATATGCTAAAATACGAATGCCACAGTGAAATTACTTTAAGTTGTTTCCGTTCAAGCAGCAGTTCATGCACTTATTTGTAAACGCTCTGTAGCTAAATATAACAGAATAAAAACATTTTTCCGTTTATCTCTTAATAAATAAATAGAATATTACTGAGTAATTGTTGAGATTGTTTATTTCGGAAATAAACAATCTCCGAGTCTTTTTTTTCTTTAAAATTCTTTTCTCTAACGAGCAACTAAAACACACACTCACACTAGCAAGTTGGCTGCGCTTGCGAAATACCACTTTCATACGCATATACCAGAGTTGCCAACTAATGTGCAGTAGCGATTTCCCAGCTGACTGATAGATGGCGGTAATTGATATTTGCCACTACCACTGCATAGTTAATAAAACTAGCGGGATTCAGGTAAACTCATGAGTACCTCTCAAATCGTATAAACTTATAAACGCGCAAGAGAACGTTCAAATTGCATACAAATTTCTGACAAGTTTAGACACTTATACATAAACTTATGAGGCATTTGTGAGTTGATATGAATGCCACTAGTATTTCTATGAAATATTATCTTTTTAGTAAATGTATAAACTATTTTATATTATTAATTAGTGGTTAAAACACCACGTTTCACAAACCTTTTTCACACACAACACCACATTACAGAATTTTTCATTCCCCTGGGTCGAAAAGAAACGAAACGATTGCACTACATGAAACGTGAAAGAGAAACCAACAATTTGCGGTATTTGCGCGGAAAGCAATAAAAAATATAGTCTGTTAAAGAAGATGTGAAAAAAATGTGAAAATTCAGTAATAAATAAATTTTTATTCATAAATTTTTTCGTTATGAAATTAAAAGAACACATGAATTCAAAAGCAATGAAAGAGACAAAAATTAAGTAGAATAAATTTTTTTCCTGCTTGAAAGAGACAGATTTATTTTTATTAATTTTGTGCAGGATAAGGAATATTAGTTAAACAAAAAACAAAACCGTCTCGGAGTTTGTTACTTTTGTGGAAATATTTTTTATGTAGAAAAAATGTTAATTCGTTTTTAGTGTTAGAAGATTTAATTTGATTCCAATGGCAAGATTTAACTAGAGAGATTTTTTTAAAAGCTTGGTTTTTGAAAATTCAAAAAAACACAGAGATCTTACAAAAGTTCGGATTCGGCATTAAACTGTAGGTCCCTTCTATTCATGTACAAATATAACACGCACAACATGAGTGGATGCGAAAAGCTCGGCCTAGGCCGAGCTTTGTTGTTGTGCCATTAAAAGTAAGTAAGTAAGTGAAATATTTATTTGGATCGATAAATCTATTCCCGCCATTTACTTTTCAAAGATAATTTCACTTAAATGTTGCTCGCAGCTACGTTTCAAGGTCCAATTCCAATGTGAAGATTAAATTTTGGCACACTATTTCACACATTTCGGCCGTAATCTTGGAATCTCACTAATGACGCGTTCAATGTTGGCTTCCAAAGCAGCAATCGCTTGTCCCCATAGGCAAGAGTCTTAACATAGCCCCAAAAAAATAGTCTAACGGGGTCAAATCATACGATTGACTTTTAAGGTACATCGTGAGATTAACTACTCACCAAATTCGCCTCTCAATTGATGCATGGTTTCGCGTGCAGTGTGACATGTGGCATGTGATACCGTCCTGTTGGAACCTCATGTTGGCCGACTCAAATTCTTGCATTTTCGGAGGGAAAAAGTCTGTTATCATCGAACGGTCTGGTCTCTTTATTGACCGAATGTTGCGACCATTCATTTACAAATATAACACGCACAACATGATTAGATGCGAAAAAGCTCGGCCTAGGCGCTCCATGGGCTGCTGTGCCATTAAAAGTAAAAGTAAGTAAAAGTTGCGGCCTTCATCGTCTTTGAAGAAGTACGGCCCAATGATGCTGACTGCCCATAAACCGAACAGCACCAAACCGAACATTTTTCGGGATGCATGGATAGTTGCTGAATTGCCTCTGGCTGGTCTTCACTCCAAATACGGAAATTCTGCTTATTCACGTAGCCATTGAGCCAAAAATGAGCCTCGTCGCTGAAGACAATTTTGCTTGCGAAACACATTTTGTCACAGCGCATGAATTTTGATAATAAATTTCAATAATTTGCAAACGTTGTTCAAGCGTAAGTCTATTCATGATGAAATGGCAAATCAAACTGAACATTTTTTACTTTCACACATGTCAAGAGTCACGCGTGAACTGTCAGAAATATAAACGTCAAAAACCAAGTAGCAAAAAAATCACCCTTTATTATCGTTCTTTTTACAGCATAAATAAGTATGTAGATAGAAAATATGAAGAAAATTAATAGTACTACTTATTGTTAAGCAAAATCAATTCATTGCATACTTGTAGGCTTTAAAATGAATGAATGGATTGAGTTTGTAAGAATTAACTGCAAAAGAATCTAATCCGACAACAATTCATTTAAAGTATTTTCTAGAAAACATTAAGGAAAGCTTGGAAAGAACGTTAATTAGCTGAACAAAACCATTTTACTGCATACTTTTGGGTGTCAAAGTGAAATTATAACCATTAACTAACTACGGATGCGCCCCTCGGTCGTGTTGGGCGGAATGAGAGTCCATTGGGATTCGTTCGTTATAAATTAACGTACATACAACTGAGAAAATTAACAATATTATATTAAATTTATGATTCGATTTGAATTAGATTAGATTTGGATGGGGGCAGGGGGGGGGTCATTCACTTTCCATAGTACTCAGTTCATTGTACTTTGCACAGACAGAGAGAGAAGAAGGGTTAAGTGGAGAAGTGTAAAACAACTTACTCATTAATATTTCAATAAGAAGCACTTCCAAAAAAGTTCATTATTATTATCACAAAATGATTTTATTTTGAGTCATATGTAAGAAATTAATTGCATTAATATTGAATTAGCACTTTAGCTCATTTTATATTGAAAAATTTACCCAGCAACACAATAGGTTTGATTTCATTCACAAACATTTCACATACTTGAAGACGCTTATTTAAATCACTCATCAATTCAGTAGTAGCCATAAATAATTGATTTTCTTTTGAAATTTCAAAGGCTTGAAATTATATTTATCATATGTACATAATTAATTTTCCATATTGAAACTTTTACTTTTGATTTGAACAACATTTCCATATGAAATTTTTAGCACATACTTGTAGGCGCTCAAGCAAAAATAATCATAATGGAAGGTAAATGATGTTAAAATTAAAGTGGCCGCCGCGGCTGGTTTGACTAAATTCCAGCCGTATGTCAGTAATACGGTGCTGTGGTGTAGTGGTAGTGCGTTGGACTGCTACGCAGAGTCTCCGGGGTTCGAATCTCGGCACAGGCAAAATCAAAAAATAGAAAAAATAATTTTTCTACACGGCACCAACACCACCTCTTGGCAGGCAATGGCAAACCTACAAAAGTAAAAATTGCTAAGAAAAACTTTTCACTTCGCCGTTCGGATTCGGCATTAAACTGGGACCTACAGTTTAATGCCGAATCCGAACGGCGAAGTGAAAAGCTTTTCTTAGCAATTTTTATATACAAATATAACACGCACAACATGAGTGGATGCGAAAAGTTCGACCTAAGCCCTCCATGGGCTGTTGTGCCATTAAAAGTAAGTAAGTAAGTATGTCAGTAATATCGCGTCAAATATTCTCTTCCAAGGCGTCAATCGTCTCGGGCTTATCGGCGTAGACAAGCGACTTCACATAACTCTACAAAAAATAGTCCAGCGGTGTTAAATCGCACGATCTTGGAGGCTAAGCCACAGGCCCACGACGCGAGATAATGCGCTCACCAAAAGTTTCCTTCAATAAATTGATTGTGATTGTTTCGTTGGCTGTATGACATGTAGACGGCGGTCTTGTTGGAACCAAAGGTCGTCCACAACAACATCCTCCAATTCAGGCACGAAAACGTCATTAATCATGGCTCTATAGCGTTCCCCATGGACTGTAACATTATGACTGGCTTCATTTTTGAAGAAATATGGACCAATGATGCCCTCTGCCCATAGAGCACACCAAACGGTGACTTTTTGAGGATATAACGGCGTCTCAACAATTGCTTGTGGATTATGATCACTCCAAATGCAACAATTTTGCTTATTAACGTACCCATTCAACCAAAAGTGAACTTCATCGCTGAACAAAAACAAAATATTCTTGTGAAAATCGCGGGAACCGAAACATTATTTTGGTAATAAATTTGCGCGATTTGCAAACGTTGTTCAGGAGTCAGTCGATTCATTATGAAATGGCAAACCAAACTGAGCATAAATCAATTGACAGCTGTCAAAAAAACAAACTCCGGAAAAAGTATTGCCAGATTGAAAACCACACTTCTAAAGAAAACACCCTTTATAAACTTAATATGTCTGCTAAGTAGACGCCACTCCTCTCGCCTGTCTGTCTCTCTCTCTCTCTTTCGCTCCTTTTCGAGTGCTCCCCGAAGTAAACAGTTTCTCTCTCTCTCTCCCTCCCTCTCTCTCTCTCTCTTCTCTTCGCACCTTTTCATGTTTACTTAGTGCTCTTCTTTTTTTGCTCCACCACTCTCACACATTCTTATGCTACAACAAACAAATATTGTAATGATTGGTGTTGGTGTTTTTTATGTAGTTAGCATAATTTTAGGCATCATTTAACTTGTAAATACCTGTAAAAATTTTATTATTACATTTATTGCTAAACATCAGCTTCAGGATATAAAAATAGCACAAAAAAAGCTCGAGAGCGTGCATGTGCCTGCCATTTTCATTTATTATTTAACAGGCAAATGTTCTACCTCGTAATGGTGGTTTTTGGCTGGCGCCAAGCACACACACCCACACGGACACACACGCAGACATTGAGACGTCTTCATGGCTTATGTCTGCAGTACATTCACGAATTTTCCAATTTTCTTAGAATAACACTAGCGAAGTAGGTATTTAATTTTGATGTTGATACCTGCTACTATGCTTCTAAATATTTATTTTATTATCAAAAGAAATAAAACACGTTAGAGTTGGGAGAAGAGTGAAATTTGCTATTAAAGTAAAGCGCCTCAAACCAAATCAGTCTACAATATTTCGCTATGTTATTTGATTTGCCAACGGCAATTGTTTTCTTAGGGGTTTTTGTTCTTGTTTTCTCTCTCTTAATAAAAAATTAATAATAAGTATAATATATTAAAATAAATTTCAATCGCCTTTTTATGTTTATTATATCTTTTTTGTTAAGACATTTTTAATCCATACTACTTGCACTAGAAACTTGGAAAACTTATCTAGAACTTTCATATCTTTCAATTAGTAATTGCTGCCTAAAAGTATGCAATGTCTTTATGATAATGTAAAGCAATCTAATTTGCTATTACATTCACTGAGATTAATTTTCCAGCATAGAGTCAAGTTCGTTTAACTTTGCCTATTCTTCCATATGGCTTGTTTTCTGTTTTATAAATGTTTGATCTGCTGTAGTCTCTCAAAATTATAATGGGGATTTATGAGTTTCATATGTGTACATCAAGTTTGTTATGTATTTAATATCGATGAGTCGTTCATTTTAAAGTTTTCAGTTGATTTTCAAAACTACCTTCCAAAGAAACAAGTCTTGTTGTCTGGCTCTTAAGCAAGGGTCAGACAATTTGAAGTTATTTAAATGCAATATGACAGCCAGAACAAGTGGAAATAAGATATTAGAGGTAATTAGTTTTGGGAAATATTTAAAAAAATTTATTTTTGAGAAATTTCCAAAATAGCTGTTAGAAAACTTATTTAAACTCCCGAAATGTGCTAAAATTTAAAAAGCTATGTCAACAGTTTGCAGTGGAATATTCTGGGCTCGTATTTCCAATTCACTGCCCTGTATCGGATAGCAAGATACATACACAATTTTTAAGACTTTAACAATAATGAATAGTTAGCCTTAAAGTATGCTATAGAGGTTTTCAGTTGATTTTCAAAACTTTCTTCCAAAGAAACATGTCCTTTTATCTGGCCCTTAAGCAAGGGGACACACAACTAATGCGAAATTATTTAAATGCAATATGAAAGCCAGAACAAGAAGAAATATTAAAGGTAATTAGTTTTGGGAAAAATTTAAAAAAAATCTAGTTTTGAGAAATTTCCAAAATAGCTGTTAGAAAAATCATATAAACTCCCAAAATGGCAAAAAATTTACAAAGCCTGAAGACGAAGCTATGTCAACAGTTTGCAGTGTAATATTCTGGGCTCGTATTTCCAATTCACTGCCCTGTATCGGATAGCAAGATACATACACAATTTTTAAGACTTTAACAATAATGAATAGTTAGCCTAAAAGTATGCTATAGAGGTTTTCAGTTGATTTTCAAAACTATCTTCCAAAGAAACATGTCCTTTTATCTGGCCCTTAAGCAAGGGGACACACAACTAATGCGAAATTATTTAAATGCAATATGAAAGCCAGAACAAGAAGAAATATTAAAGGTAATTAGTTTTGGGAAAAATTTAAAAAAAATCTAGTTTTGAGAAATTTCCAAAAATAGCTGTTAAAATAATCATATAAACTCCCAAAATGGGAAAAAATTTACAAAGCCTGAAGACGAAGCTATGTCAACAGTTTGCAGTGGAATATTCTGGGCTCATATTTTATCTTCACGACCCTGTACCTGATAGCAACATATACAATTTTTAAGACTTTAACAATAATCAATAGTTAGCCTAAAAGTATGCTACAGAAATAAACTATAACTGCCAAATAATAGGTACTCTACTAAATTTATAGAAATAAATATGAATATTCAAATTTAGAAAATTGTTTCTTGTTTTGGAAACAATCCTGACTTAGGCTATTGGAACTGCAGTCTAGGCATTTACCACTACAATAGATCACCGAGATGGTACTACTTAAGTATACAAAAATTTGTGGAAATAAATCTGATACAGACTGAATTATTTATTTTTCTACTTTTACTTCAGCAAGAATCGCTCAAAAATTTGTGAAAATGCATTTAAAATCCTAAACGCAATCCAACAAAACAAAAGAAAATCATCCAATTAAGAGTTTAGGTATAAGCTCAAGCAATACCTCTACGCAATTAGTAATGAAAAATCCTTTAATTATAAAATGTTAAGGCTTAAGAAAACCACATAGCCTCCCCCATTCAAAGGAAACGAGTACAACGCAAGTAAGTTACGCTTAAGCGGTGAATAGTTTGTTAATGCCACTTATGGTAGAAATTCAGCCACATTTCCACACGTAATTATAATATATTTCACACATTTACACTTTGTATACACAATGGATTATGTGGCCACCTCTCCCCCTCCCTGCTCTTTCTTCTACTCCTCCTTCTTTTACCTTCTTACTTTCAATCTTGCCGTTTTCACTTTTGCATTGTTCACATTTTCTATAACAACATTTAAAGCAAATTTACACTTCCGTTTACAATTTTATAAATTACTTTTTGTTATTGTGATTTTTGTTTTTTTTTTTTTTAATGTGAATGTGCATAGTTTTCTTAATTTAAATCACATTTTTTAAAAAATTTTTTTTTTATATTTTTCATAATTTTTTCCGTCATCTTTTATTTGTTTTGATTTCATTAAGAAAATGACGTCAGAAATGATAACAAAAGAACTACACCAAGCCGTGCCGGATGCCATGCGACGCCTCAGGCTGCGTTAATCACAAATGGGAATTTTTAAATTCTCAAACAAAAGAAGCGCAAAAAAGTAGAGAGAAGAAAAGAGGGAATGAAAGAATAATTGTGCACGTTGAATACTTAACACATACACACACAAACACACAGAAAATTATGCGAAGCGGAAATCTAAAGTTCATACGTGTATTTGTGTGAGAGAAAGAGTATTGAAATGCATGTATGCACATATCTGTAAATGTGTGTGTGTGTGTGTGCGTGTGTGTGTGCGTGTGTGTGTGCGTGTGTGTGTGCATGTAGATGTTGTTAATTCCATGTGGTGGTAAAAGTAAAGCATGCGAATTTACCGTTGATGTTGTTTTTGTTGCAGGCATTATGGTGAGATTGACTTGTGGTTGGTTGTCAGCATTCGTTTGACTTGAAGTAGAGTGGCCAGATTTGCTGGGGAGAAAAGGCATTCCATCAGAGTGTTGCCAACTTGGAGCTGCTCTCAATTGAATTAGGGATTTTTTTGATAAATAAAATCTACGAAATAATAATTTTGCAAATTTTTTCCTAATAGTACATTAATTCAGTAAGAATTCACCAGTCTTAAATTCACCAATCTGTATTGGAGGTAGATTTATTGTTGGTATTAGGCGACACTCACATATTTCATTTCACGAATTTCCACCATTATGAACCTTCTTACCTCCCACATTGTTACACTATGTCAAAGAACAAAAAACCAAAATTCTTAACTGGCGTAAGACCTTTGAAAGTTTTACACTTTCCAGTCCAGCGAAATGATTATAAAATGATCATACATTTCATATTTCCGCCTACTTCTTCTACTTTCTTTAGGCCGAGCTTTTCGCATTCACTCATCTTGTTTGTGTTTTAATTTTCTACATGAAAGGACCGGGCCTACAGCTTTTACGCCGAACTTGTACAGCAAAGTGAAAAGCTTTTCTTAATAAATTTTTACTCTTGTTGGTTTGCCTGCCATGAGGTGATTCCGTGCAGAAAGATTGTGTTTTCTATTTCTTGATTTTGCCTGTGCCGAGATTTGAATTCCGGACACTCTGCGTTGCATGCCAGAGCAGCCTAATATAGAAAAAAAATTTGATTAAAAATCTTTGGAATGTACATAATAATATATCTATAATCTGGCAACACTTTGTCGTTACTTTATAACAATTCATGCACAATTCTATACTGCCTGCATTCACATGTACTATGTATCATGAATTTCTACGAGAAATTTTAAGGAAATGTGAATTACAAATGCAACAAAGCATGCTGCAGCAGCAGTAGAAACAGATTTCAGGTGATTATTCTATTTTTAGATAATAATGACGTCAAACACTTCATACGGCATACAAGAGCGCAACGGAAAATGTACAACAACAACAACAACAACAACAACAACAGCGACAAGACAATATAATATAATTTAATTTGAAATGCAATGCAACACTGCAATGATAAGTGAGTGAGAGAAAGAGAGAGTGGGAAGAGAGAGTGTGAGAAGTTAGAAATTAATAATGTGATGATAATTCCGGAACAACAGCAATCACATGCATGCATGTATTAGGAATTACTGACACATTTATATATGTACGTATCTATGTATGTATGTATGTATGTATGTATGTATGTATGTATGTATGTATGTATGTATGTATGTATGTATGTATGTATGTATGTATGTATGTATGTATGTAGGTATGTATGTATGTATGTATGAATGAATGAATGAATGTATGTATGTATGTATGTATGTATGTATGTATGTATGTATGTATGTATGTATGTATGTATGTATGTATGTATATATGTATATATGTATATATGGATGTATGTATATATGTATGTATGTATGTATGTATGTATGTATGTATGTATGTATATATGTATGTATGTATGTATGTATGTATGTATGTATGTATATATGTATGTATGTATGTATGTATGTATGTATGTATGCATGTATGTATGTATGTATGTATGTATGTATGTATGTATGAATGTATGTATGAATGTATGTATGTATGTATGTATGTATGTATGTATGTAAGCATGTATGCATGTATGTATGTATGTATGTATGTATGTATGTATGCATGTATGTATGTATGTATGTATGTATGTATGTATGTATGTATGTATGTATGTGTGTATGTATGTATGTATGTATGTATGTATGTATGTATGTATGTATGTATGTATGTGTGAATGTATTAATGTATGTATGTATATATGTATGTATGTATGTATATGCGTATTTAGCTGGATAACGATCTTCGCCATCTAGAGGTTACACGATGACATAAAACCCGGCGTCATCTGAAAACTGCGAAAAGCTACAGATTTTCGTGTCCATGCTAAGATGACATAAAGCTCTGTAATGTTTTTTGAAAGAAGCGCCATCTATAGTATATACGAAGCAGTGTAATAAGTGGTCGCTGTGGCGTAGTGGTAATGCGTTGGACTGCTACGCAGAGTGTCCGGGGTTCAAATCTTGGCACAGGCAAAATCAAAAGTACTTAGACACCAAGGAGCACGAGACTCATTGAACTAATTGTAGCATGTTTTAGTGTCTTTGGTACCAGGTTACAGCATGACATAAAATATTATTACACACACGTTTTCCGTCCTTTTCCTAAGAAATTGGCTCTGTGGCATGTGGCCAGGCTCATTTGCACCTTTCAAGGCTTGAACATTTAGTTTTGTTATTGTTTGCCTTTTCCTCCAACTACAAACTACCTTAAAAGATTTAGGTTTACGTTTTGAAATTTTATTTAAATGGGGACATATCACACTCTAAGTACAAAAGCGGCGCAAGTCAAAATTGAAAAATTGTAGGGGAAATGATAAAAAAACGAGGGTTTTCGCTTATGCTCTTCGTTTCTTCTTTTAATGGATCCACAGTCCATGGGAGGGCATAGTCCGAGCTTCTTGCAAGCATTAAAAAGTTAAGTTAAATTAGCATGAATTTCTGGGATTCTACATATTTAAGAAGCTTTTTTATATAATTTTCTTAAATTTGGAGCTTGTTCTGTTAATCATGCTGTGACATTAACGATGGAACCGCTTTTCCTATTAGTTCCATTTCCGCAAACGCCAAAACGTTAAATCAACTTCAATTTCAATCAGAGCTATTGAATAAATATCAAAATCAAAATGTTGTTGTTGACAAAACACATTAAACCGTTGACGATGATGTACGACTTGAAAATTATTCTCAATTTAAGTTCAATATTAACAGCAATAGAAACAACAACAAGAAAATCAAGGAAACCAAAACCAAAACGACTACGATGGCTAGCGAAAATCGATTTGAAACCCGAATTGCAGTAACGAATTAAATGCGAATTTGTGTTTATGTACAGGCAAGCGTGTGTGCGTTTTGGTTTGCAACGGTGAGTTACTCACACAATTGATGAGCTGGATTTGATATTCTGACTCAAAGAGAGTTAGAGAAGGAGTTTGGGAGAGAGGAAATATGGAAGAAAGGAATTATATGGTAGAGAGCGAAAGTGCAGTTGTGGCTAGAGTGGTGTATTTAAATGTATGGGCTTTTGTTGTTGGCTGATCTCTTCTTCAAAATAAAATGGTAAATTTTCCTCTTCTAACGGGTGTTTGTTGTTAGAAGTGTGGTTTTCAAGAAGAAATAAAACGCATATAATTTAATGTTATGGCCAAGAACTAAGCGTTATTATAAAGATAAGGATTTGCCATTATGTGTTTAAAAACGATTTCGGGCAAGTGGCCGCCGCCGCGGCTGGTTCGAATAAATTCCAGCCGAGAGACGCAATTTTCGACCACTTTTTTTTTATTGTTACATTCAACACACAGGGTGTACCCCTATGATGGCAGAGCATTGTGTTGAATGGAAGGAAGATTGATAGGAGAGAGGAGGAAGGAGGGAGAATGAGAGAGTGAACATGAACACACAGGACACCGAATAAGAGATAGGCAGCCATTGTGGCAAGTGTTATGCCTTTACCACAATGAACTTCAGTTTATCAGTGTCGACTATAACCGCATGTAGCGCAAAAGGTCAAGTTTTTCGCATCCACTCATGTTGTGCGTGTTACATTTGTACATGAATGGAAGGGACCTACAGTTTTATGCCGAATCCGAACGGCGAAGTGAAAAACTTTTCATAGGCAATTTTTACTCTTGTAGGTTTGCCATTGCCTGCTAAGAGGTGGTGCCGTTAATTTTGTTGTTGTTGCATTTTTTTTTAAATTTTATTTTAATTAATTTTTTTTTTTTATTTTGCCTGTGCCGAGATTCGAACCTCTGACACTCTGCGTAACAGTCCAACACACTACCGCTACGCTACAGCGACCAACAATTGGGGCCGTATGTCAGTAATAAGTAATAATCTTCCAAGGCGTCAATCGTCTCGGCCTTATCTGCGTAGAAGAGCGACTTCACATAACCCCCCCCCCCACAAAAAATAGTCCATCGGTGTTAAATCGCACGATCTTGGAGGCCACGACACAGGCCCACGACGCGAGATAATGTGGTCACCAAAAGTTTCCTTCAATAAATGCCAATGGGCAGAGCAAACCAAACAGTGACTTTTTGAGGATGTAACGACGTCTCAACAATTGCTTGTGGATTATGATCACTCCAAATGCGACAATTTTGCTTATTAACGTACCCATTCAACCAAAAGTGAACTTCATAGCTGAACAAAAACAAAATTTTCTTGTGAAAATCGGGATCGGTGGCCATCTCGTTTTGGTAATAAATTTGCACGATTTGCAAACGTTGTTCAGGAGTAAGTCCATGCATAGTGAAATGGCAAACCAAACTGAGCATAAATCAAGTGACAGCTGCCAAAAAGACCAACTCCGAAAAAAGTATTGCCAGATTGAAAACCACACTTCTAAAACAACAACCTTTACCTACTTGCTAACTTTAGATATTTTTAAGACTTTAGTTTGTTTGTTTTTTTCTGTTGGGGTATTGTGACAAGATGAAGGAGCGATTGAGTGGTTATTGGTATGCTGATTGATATTTGTATGCTTGTATTTGACGCACATGGAAACTTAACCGATTTCATTGTCCCTACTCAGAAAACATTGGAGTATTTTCGTTTATGGGTTGACATTGTGCAACGAAATGAATTTCTACTTTACTTACAATTGAGTAGGAAAAGAGAGAGAGAGAGAGAGGGTAGAAAATTTTACGGCATTTCGAGGATAAAGTGCTTTAACATATGTGTGTTTTTGTTTTAATTTTATAAATCTAAATCTAAAATAAGTGTCAGCTATTTTTTACTTAACTTAAGATAGTATATTTTAGGCGCAAATACCTACCTCCAGAATATGCTCAAGAATATGATCGTTAGTCTCGTGTATTGATATTACTAAGTCTGCATTTATCCTTAAAATTTTTGTCGCATACGATTTTGAGTCCTTACTGACCTCTCGACAACCAATTCAAAATAACGCAAAGAGAAATCGCTCAAACATCTTCGTGCCAAAATTCAGGCAAAGGATACGGTCTCGCTATGAGCGGTAAGCAGTAAGCGGCAAGCACATGAAATATGTCACTCATTTCGTGGTTTTAGCTGTGGTGTAGTGGTAGTGCGTTGGACTGCTACGCCGAGTGTCCGGGGTTCGAATCTCGGCACAGGCAAAATCAAAAAGTAGAAAAAATAATTTTTCTATACGGCACCACCTCTTGGCAGGCAATGGCAAACCTACAAGATAAAAATTGCTATGAAAAGCTTTTCACTTCGCCGTTCGGATTCGGCATTAAACTGTAGGTCCCTTCCATTCATGTACAAATATAACACGCACAACATGAGTGGATGCGAAAAGTTCGGCCTAGGCCCTCCATGGGCTGTTGTGCCATTAAAAGTAAAGTAAGTAAAGCATAATAAATGAGTTCTTGAGCTTCTGACATGAAAGTAGTGCAAAGCTTGAAGCTCTTTGAATACTCTTTGCTCCTGCACTGTTCATATTCTCTTCCTTCCTACTATGATTGTGCGCTTTCTTTCCCTCTTTTTTTTAACATCTTATCTTATTGCGTTAAACCAAGTTTCATAGGCGAGAGGGGGAGAAACGTGTGTCCAATATTTTATACTAGTAAGGCAGTAATTTGGTGCCTGGCATAAAATATGCTACATAAGCAATTGCGCTCGTGTGGCCAGGCTCATTCAAGGTCATTCACAAATCAAACTCAATTAATTTGGCACGATGAGTTTGAACAATTGAACTGGAAATTCTTGATTGTGTTTTAACACACACACACACATACACACACACACAATCTCACATTAATTAAATATTGAGTAATCATCGTAATGGGGAAAATATGAAAATGTGAGATTTTCTTGCTTTCCTCTTCTGGTTTATTGCTAATAGTTAATGAATGTTTGAAGTGATGAGCAGCTCTTTTTTTGTGTGTGTGAAAGAAATGAATGCCAAAAGCAAAACAGCGAGAAATTAGGTACATTATTAAAATTACAAGGTGAAGAAAATAATTTTGAGCATACTTTAAGGTGCGGAGTAATTGTGAAAAGTTATTATTAGGTACTAGAATTAAAATTCTCACGTTAGTCTTCTTCTTCTTCTTCTTTTAATGGTATAACAGTCCATGGTGAGCCTAAGCCGAGCTCTTCGCATCCATTCATGTTGTGCGTGTTATATTTGTACACGATTGGAATGAGACCTACAGTTTTATGCCGAAACCGAACGGCGAAGTGAAAAGCTTTCCTAAGACTGCCAAGGGGTTGGAATCTTTCAACTTTTTGATTATAGCCTGCTGCGATATTTGAAACCGGGCACTCTGCGGCACTGCGTAAGAGGCCAGCGAACTATCAGCTGCGCTACGACCACCAATTCAGTCAGTCAGTTAGGCAAAACTGCATAGCATACATACATATATCAAAATATACTTTTAGGTGCTGTATAATTCAAAGAAGTTGCGACTACTAAAGTCAGTTTGGCAAAAATTAAACAGAAATTAAGTAAATACTTGAAACTGCATAGCGTACATATATTAAAGTATACTTTTAGGGCCTGTATAATTCAAAGAAGTTGCTATTACTAGAATCTTAAGTCATTTGGAACTCTGTGATGTGGGGTCAATACTATCCTTTATACTTTTAGGTCTTGATTAATTCAAAGTAGTAGAGTTTAAAGCCAGCTAAGCACTCTGGGTAAAATTAGGCAAATGCTTCAAACTATATAATGTGTGGAACAAATATATGTAGCATATGTAAGCAGACTTATAGCTGCTGAATAATCCAATGAAGTTGTTTATTACTCGAATTTAATATTCTCTTCTTCGGTAACAAAGGGCACAACAACCCATGGAGGGCTTAAATCGGAGCTTATCGCCTTCATTCATGTTGTGTGAGCTATATTTATACGGGAATGATAGAATTTAAACTTAGCCAAGCAACAACAAAGAAGATATTTCAAGCTACATAATATCTGTCCTGTGATTGCATTCCTTCTCTCATTCCTCCTCCTTCTACCTCTCACCTATCAATCTACCTTCTAATCAAAACAATGCTCTGCATTCATAAGTGTACACCTTATGAGTTGACTTTAACACAAAAAAAAAAAAAAAAAAAAAAAAATCTGTGCTTACTTTTAGTTGTAGTAGTGACTAACTAGAAAACTCGTTTTTACTACTTCTACTAAATGTTTAACTGAAACTGATGGAATCAATTAAATATATGTTATTTTCTGTTCTCTGCCTTCCATTTTTATTAAATGTCTTTAAACTAAGTTTGGAGCTACACGCGGTCATAGTCGACATTAATAAAACTGAAGTTCATTGTGGTAAAGGCATAACACTTGCCACAGTGGCTGTCGTCTATCTCTTTATCGGTGTCCTGTGTGATTGCATTCCCTCTCTCATTCTTCGTCCTTCTTCCTCCCACCTATCAATCTTTACCGGTGTCCTGTTTGATTGCATTCCCTCTCTCATTCTCCGTCTTTCTTCCTCCCACCTATCAATCTTTACCGGTGTCCTGTGTGATTGCATTCCCTCTCTCATTCTCCGTCCTTCTTCCTCCCACCTGTCAATCTACTTTCTAATCAATACAATGCTCTGCATTCACCCTACGTCAATACCCTGCGTTTTGAATGTGATATATAAAAAAATGAAAAAAATCTGTGCATACTTTTAGGTGTTGACTAACTTGAAAATGTGCTGTTACTACTTTTTACTTAGTTCTCAGCTACCAAAACTGCTGCAATCAATTAAATATATGTATTTTTCTGTTCTATGCATTACTTTTTTTTATAAAATGTCGTCAAACAAAGTTAATAAACATTCCCGTATAACTAATTCCCCTATAACAACCTAAACTATTAAATAGTTAAATAATTCGTGTTCTTTGTTTTCATTGCTAAATAAGTGCACAAAATGAGAAGACAAAAGCCTAAAAGCAGACCTAATTATGTATTCAGATTTCAGGTTTGTGATCCTTTTTTAAATACTCACAAGTGAAAGTTTTCTAAACCTTTTGTGTAAAGAGGCGCCAGTACATTAATATGCAAATGTGTTGGTCAAGCAGAATTTTTCTTAATTGTCGATGGGAACGAGCGAATTTCCTATGAATCTTTGATACTTAATGATTCTAATTTAAATGAAATTGCTAACTTAACTTTAAGGTTGAAAAAGAATATCAAAAAAGAAAACAAAAAGAAACAATTAAAACTCAGATTTTCCAGGTAGAAAGAAACATTTAAAAAAAACATTCTATCAGTGATTTACTATTTTAAAAATTTTCTCTTCCACAAAATTTACACGAAAAGTTATGCTTCTCTTACAGAAGATTTACCAAAAGGCTACAAAGGAACCAAAAGTTTTTAATCTTTCGATTAGCATCGTTCATATTTTTACAACTACATGCCACATAAATAACTAAAATAAACTTGCTCTCGAAAGTGAATGTGTATGTGTGCGCACGTGTGTGTGTGTGTCCGTGTGTGTGTGTGTCCGTGTGTGTGTGTGTGTGTGCGTGTGTATGTGTATTATAGTCTCCTACTATGTAGTACAGTGCTTTTGTATGTAGTTACAGCAATAAAATGTATGAAGAAAGTGCACGAAAAACAATTTGGCAAATGGCCTCAAGTTCAGAGTGAAACTTTCTCTTTCAGCCAGCAGAGAGAGCAGCATAAATAAAACAATTGAAAATAAAATACGAAATGAAAAAGTTTCTGGGCTTTTAAATCCAGACTCATAAAAAATATAAGTATTTATTTTTTTTCCTGTTACTTTTTAGTTTAAATGTAAATTTTAATTATGGCACGGGCAAGAAATTGTTTGGCATTTCAAATTTAGTGTGGAGTTTTTAAGGTCATAGGGTAAAGGTAGCCAATGCCAGCGAGAGTAGGGAAGTCTTTGGTAAGAAAGAGAGAGTAAGAATATTTATGGAAAACTGTTGGAGAGAGTGAGTGTAACGTTGAGGGCAAAAGAGAGATATTTCGTATAGTTTTGAGTAAGCTAGCAAGAGAAATGAAGTAGAAAATACTAAAGCGAAAGAGCAGAGAGAGAGTAATTTGAGTTATTGTTTTTGGGCTATGAGATGTTACTCGTTGAAAGAGAGAAGATCGCGACGCTTTTTGCCTAAGAAAGAGACCGGACACATGCGAGCAATTGTGTTTAAAGCTTGTTGTAGTCTTTTTGCATCAGGTCACTGCCTGCCATAAAGCATTATACACACGTTTTCCTTGTCTCGTCCAAGACATTCGGGGGGCTTACGCACGATAATTGTTCTCGTGTGGCCAGGCTCATTGTCATCGTAAAAAGCGAAGAGAGAGTAAGGAAAATACGCAATGCGTTATGAGATAGTGAGTGCCGATGTTAAAGGCACAAGTGCTGGAAACAGAGAACATAACAGTGAAAAGCATTAACAAACACAGAGTTTAAGCTTTAAGGACCCACTAGGAATACGGTACTCGCAATATTCTCGAACAATGTTATGAGTTTCTCTGTTCAGTTTGTTGTAGCGTTTGTCGATTTGAATAAGCATTTCACAGCCTGAATCAACTGTTCGTATCGAGTACCCTGATGAAGCGAGTCAGGCCAGAGAAGATAATAACCCTCATTAAATCCACGTACACTAACTTTTCATGGTTACTCTCCGAACAGTTTTCGGTTAAAACTGACGTTAGGCAACGCGAGGCTGCATTCTACCGCCTCTGTTTCAATTTTGGCCCTAGACGAGGCAATGATATCTGCAATGGACGAAGAGGTATACAATGGAGCCCGTTCAATCAACTCGGAGATCTAGAATATGCAGAAGATGCATGTTTTTTAGGTTATAAATTCTCTGAACTTCAAGACAATCTCAACGCCAATTTGAACGACCTCGCACGTAACGCTCGCATGAGGTAAGCACATCGAAAAAGAAGGTTATATGCAGTGGATATGTTGCCACAACCGACTCTATCAGACAACACTTTTGCAGTGCGAGGTAGTTCAAACCGTTCAGTCTCCTGTTTACATGGGCAGCAAATGAGGACGTTACATCTCGTAGCAGTAAAGCGAGGTTCGTGTTTTGTCAGCTCAACTCCATATCGAAGTTATGACAATTCAGTACCAGCACTTAACTAAATATCTTCATTTCGAACGCAAAGCCCTTTTCTACGAAAGTGGAACGCGGAAAGAAAGTTCCACCATAATATCTCGACTTCAAGCTATTATCAATCGCTGTTTAAGAAGAATTTTGCGTATTTGTTGGCACCAGCGTATGTCGATCATCGATCTGTGGGTGCTCAGTGGACAGCTACAAGTGCAGCACGACATTGCAATAGGAGCTAGGTCATCTCAAGATGTATCCGATCAGATGATCGGAGAGAGATGACTTAGCAGTAATATTTGACGTCAAGTGTTTCAGTGGAATGAACAGGATTGCAAACATCGAAGTCGAAGGGCACCAGCTACGGCCTGGAAGCGAACCATCGAAAATGAGATCCCTTCTACCAATTACTCTAAATGCCCATACAAAGGTAGATTCAAGTTGATTGTTGAGGCTCTATCTACTCCTCCAATTAGGAGAACAAAAATATTATTTTTGGTAGGAAAATTGCTACCATGTAAGTGAAAAGTGGGTAAGCTCCTTCAAGAGTCTTGATTCATTTACCTACACATTTTCCATAACCTTTGGACTGTAAGTAGTATCAGGTGTTCAACACATGTGAGTGACATCTCTTTTGTCAGTTCAGCTGCCATCGGTATCATTTCAAGCGTTAAAGAGAAAAGATTTCCAAGCATTTTTTTTTTTTTTTAATTTAAGAACATTGTGAAATTGTTTTTCAGCTTGTTTCTGGTTGAAGGAATTTTAATAAATATCTTTTCCATTTAGTATGTAAGCGAATAAAACATTTGAGTTTGCCGCAAACAAAATAAGCAAATGCCTGCGAGGGTTAAAATACACACACATAGACACATAGCCACATAGCCACATTCACAAAATTTAAATAAAGTTGACAACAACGGAAAAATGTATTCATTCCTTTACTCAGTTTTATATCAACGTAAAGATAAAATTAAAATGCTTACGCCTAAAGGTATGCCATGCTCTATGCCAATTTTATTCTACGCTCTGCTAGAAACATTTTCCATTACACTAAAATGTTTTTGTTTAGTTATTTGTCAGTTTTGTTGTTGGTTGATATGCGTTTAAAATGACAAACTGGCAAAAAGGAAGATCTGGTGTTGGCCAGGGATGAAACATCAACGATAACAATGGTGCACTAGAGTATATTTTTGGAGATATGTGAAATTCGAATTGTTTAGCATACTTTTAGGATAACAATAAATGTGTCATGCGTGTTTGTGTGTGTTGGTGGTTGACATTACGTGCATTGCATATAAATTTATTGCTCGCTGATTTGTCGTTTTTTTTTTGAAATTTAAACGAAAATGAATATCCAATAAATAAGTAAATATCATTAAATTGCAATTAATTGCGTTTGCTTCTTCGCTGATTGCGTTTAATCGAATGTGCCAAATTGTTTTAGTATTTGCATAATCAATTAATTTGTAAATTATCTCTGCTGATTAATGCGCAATGTTATTGCACATGATCATTTTTGTTTTCGTTAATTAAATGTTTGCCAATTTTTAATTAAGTTATACATTGCCTGACAATGTAATTGTCACTTTTTGATTGTTGTTTGTAAAATTTGTTGTATTGTTAAAAATTGACAAATAAGTATGCACGCACATAGTTCATAGTTCACATGGTAGCAGAGACGAGGAAAGCGGGATAGAGGAGGTAAAACAGAAAGGATAGAAGGCGTGGAGAAAGAAATGGAATAGGTGAGTGAGTTTTATAGTGAAATAATTGGAGAGAAAGGCAAATAGAAAGATTGGGAAGTGAGAGGCGAAGAGATGGCAATTGGAAGGTATATAGAGACGGCTAAAAGAAAGAATGAAAGAGAGAAGAAGTGAGGAGAGTGTCATTGGGTTGGCAAAGGAATGCAGGAACAGACGAGATTTTATAGGAGCTTAAAAACGGTTGGGAAGAGGTGGTTGAAAGGTAAAGTATGGAGGCAGGAAGATGAAGAGAGTTCAATGGATGGTGATAAAGTCGGCTGTAGAAGAGTAACGATAGTAAAAACAGAGATGTAGAGAAGAAAATAGTGAGGCTGTGGTGATAATGTTGGCGTGAGGAACGGAAAAATAAAAACCATTTTCCACACGGCAAATTATCTTGGAAGCATGTTGAGTTTGTTGGCGAGAGAACTAGAAACTTGCCGTGCGGAAAAGGTGACTTATAGAGGAAAAAGCAGTATTAAGATGATAGAGAAGAGAGGCAAGAGAAGAATGAACGGAGAGAGAAGATGGTTATAAAATATATAATGGATCGAGGAGCAGTGAAATAAAGAGAGTGAAGTAAAAGTGAAAGAGCGAGGAAGTGGAGAAAGATTGTGAAAAGTGTGAAGTTGTGGTGATAAAAGTGAAGTGAAAGAAGAAAGAGTAATAGAAAAGTGGATAGAACAGGTTGTGGAGATAAGGGCGGGAGAATGACAGAGTGTGAGAAGATAAAAAGCAGCGCTTCTAATTAATTAGAGGTGTGAAATAGAGAGACAGTAGAGACATTGATATTGTAGTGGAAAAATATGGAGAGATTGAGGAAATCTTAAGAATGGTGAAGAA
Organism: Palloptera scutellata; assembly: GCA_958295655.1. NCBI lineage: Eukaryota > Metazoa > Arthropoda > Insecta > Diptera > Pallopteridae > Palloptera > Palloptera scutellata. The sequence goes on along the minus strand of OY282452.1, from coordinate 58,520,325 downwards.
AGAGGGAAAAGCAGAGGACCGGGGTAGAGAGGCTGAGATTTGGTGAGAGAGACAAGTAGAGCAAAATGGGAGAGGGGAGGCAGAAAGATGGAGAGTGAGAGAGAGTGAGAGAGAGTGAGAGAGAGAGAGTGTGAGAGAGAGTGAGAGAGAGAGAGAAAGAGAGAGTGAGAGAGAGTGAGAGAGACTGAGAGAGAGATTGAGAGAGAGAGAGTGAGAGAGAGAGAGTGAGAGAGAGAGAGTGAGAGAGAGAGAGTGGGAGAGAGAGAGAGTAAGAGAGAGAGAGTGAGAGAGAGCGAGTGAGAGAGAGCGAGTGAGAGAGAGAGAGAGAGAGTGAGAGAGAGAGAGAAAGAGAGAGAGAGACTGAAAGAGAGAGAGTGAGAGAGACAGAGGGTGGAGAGACAGAGGGTGGAGAGAAAAAGGGTGAGAGTGAAAGAGACAGAGAGTGAGAGAGACAGAGAGTGAGAGAGACAGAGAGAGAGAGAGAGAGAGAGAGAGAGAGAGAGAGAGAGAGAAAGTGACAGAGAGAGAGTGAGAGAAAGAGAGAGATAGAGTGAAAGTGAGTAAACGAGTGAGAGTGAGAAAACGAGTGAGAGTGAGAAAACGAGTGAGAGTGAGAAAACGAGTGAGAGAGAGAATTGGGGAGAGAGTGAGAGAGAGAATTGGGGAGAGAGTGAGAGAGAGAATTGAGGAGAGAGTGAGAGAGAGAATTGGGGAGAGAGAATTGGGAAGAGAGTGAGAGAGAGAATTGGGGAGAGAGTGAGAGAGAGAATTGGGGAGAGAGAATTGTGGAGAGTGAGAGAGAGAGAGAATTGGGGAGAGAGTGAGAGAGAAAGAGGGAGAGTAAGGGAGAGCGCAGGAAAGAGATAGAGGGAGAGTAAAGGAGAGTGCGGAAAAGAGATAAAGATAGTAAGGGAGAGTGAGGGAGAGACAGATAGATAGTGAGGAGGACAGAGAGAGAGAGAATGAGGAGGAGAGAGAGAGAAAACAGAGCGAAAGCGTAGAAAGCTGTAGAGACTTATACAGACAGTGATGGAAAAAACTGCTGGAACAACATTTAGAGAATAATAAAGAGAAAGGGAGGGTAAGAGCGATATCTTTCACAAGCTTGAATTCATTATTTCTCTTTTCACTTATAGTAGTGTTCCCCTACTTTATTCTTTTAATTTTTTATGCGGATTTTCAGTTTTTGAATTTTTTTTGTTGGAATTTATACAGAGGAAATGTAATTTTTACAGAACTCCCTCTTCAGAGTAGGTCAAATATCTCATAAATTTTTGAAGATATTAATCTATTCTCTATATGAAACACCTTCCCTATACAGCATCCCCTTCGTATTTCTCCAGCATCCGTCCTCGATATGAACTGCTCCATGAGTTGGTGTGAGAAGCAAAGTACGTTACGCTTAGTGGCAGGGAACAGATCCTCTAATTTGCATCCGATATCACTACCTGATTCCACAATCAATTATTTCGTTACTAGCTGCTATCTCTCATCCTCTTGGCTTAACTAACGAATGCCAAGAACATTACGTCCAAATCTCATTTAAAGAAATCATAAAACATATTCTCATTATGTTGAAACTAGCTGCCTGCTCGTGTTCATGCTTTGATAACCTTCATTACCGAATAAATACAAAACTTTTCAAATTCTACATAAATGTAGGAAGAAAAATTAAGCACTCAAGTGCAGCTCAAGTAGGCTAAAAAACAATAATGGATGGCATAAGAACTTCAAGGAAGAAAAATAAACCAAAAATTAAATTAAGACTTAGCAAAACTCTTCACTTACATTTTTTAATGACCATTTTGTATTCGCAAAACCCTCAGACAGACACACTTCCACACGCAAAAGTTTAGTGTTGTAACATAATTTTTATGTGTGTTTGAATATTTTTTTTTTGATTGTTCTTGTTTGCGTGTGGATTTTCTGTGGGTTTCATAAGCAAACATCAGACAACGTCACACGCGCTACGTGGCTACGCTTTTGCTAACTGCATATGTTCATAAATAGTTTTCGCATTTTAAAATCCCTGATTTAATACTATAATCCAATTAACTGAGAGGGAGGGCGAGAGAAAGGGAGTGAGAGAGAGAGGGAATCCGGCATAGCAAAATCAAACATACACAGAATGAAAGCATCAGCTGCGTGTGCCTGCATATTGTGGATTTATATAAGTGACTATGTGTGTGTGTGTGTGTGTGTGTGAGTGTGCCTGTGAGTCTGTGTGTTAGCGTGTGTGGGAGTATGCGGGCATGTATGTGTTTGAATTTTCATATAATTTCCACTTTAGCATGAAGCGATTTTATTCTATTACATGAATGCAGCTTGCATGTGTGCGTGCCTACATGGCAGTTTCAGTGTATTTGTTTGTGTGTGTGTTTGTGTGTATGAGCTGCATATGTCTATGTAGTAAATGACATGTGAAATTTTTGTGGCTTGACCGTTTAGAAAGCAATGGCAGCAGCAATAGAAGACAAAAGTTTTAGTTTTTTGTTGTTCCTAGTTGGAACTACTACTACATAGAATGTATGAGTATGTATGTATGTATGTGTATGTGGATTAGAGTCGCCATGACATAAGTGCACTTACATACACACATGCATGCATACATACACACACACGTACTTGTGTGTGTTTCCCTTTCTCTCTTCTCTCCACGTTTAAGCGTTGGCATTTACCATTTGCAATTAGTTTAAATACAGAAATTTTTTGTTTTGGTAATTAATTAAAAATAAAATTCAGTATTTTTTTTTTTTTTTTGAATGTGGCAGTAGAATTTTCAATTTTTCACATATTTTTCCATTATATAAAAACGTGATATTTTTCATTGAAATTTTTTCCTTTACGCAGGCATTCACATTTTTCTCTTGGCACTTACCTGCCTTGCTTCAAGTGTTGATTATGGTTTTTTGTAGTTAAAGTTTTTTTCCCTTGAATCAAATCTTTAGTTATTAGGCTGAGAAAATGTAAGCTTCCCCTGTAACCCCAGTAACTCTCCGTAAGAGATAACAGGTTTAAACTTTTTGAAGTAAGTTTAAAAAACCTTGATACGACCTAAATGTGAAGTTGTGCCTGACTTTAAGTTTGTTTGTTTTTTGTAAAATTCCCTCTCTTACTTTTGCTCTCTATCACTGTTCATATAATTTACGTACATATGTAATATGTAATATATGTAATAACACAAACAACATCCCCAAGAATGCAGTTACATGGTGTACTTATACTCCTTTCTCTCACTCTCGTTTTCTCTCGTTCTTCTCTCTATACCAGTGATGCAAATTAAATGTATTGCCCGTGAGCAAAAAGCTTTTGAGCTTTCCATATGAAATATAGACATGGGAAACTTAATACTCACTTCGTCCTTTACGCCCTCACCGCTCTATACCCTCACCAGATCTCAATTGAGGCTATAAAAAATGAATGATAATATTTATGATAATGCAAATCCTATCAATTAATAATTGTGACTGCTTTTAAGTCACTTGGAGTCAATTGAAGTCACTTGAAGTCACTTGGATTCAATTAAAGTCACTTGGATTCAATTGAAGTCACTTGGAGTCAATTGAAGTCACTTGAAGTTAATTGGGATTTGAAGTCAATTGAAATCAAACGGACTTTGATGTAAACTAGACTCACATGAAGTCCATTGAAATCACTTTGAAGTCGAAGTCAATTAGAGTCAGTTGAAGTTAGTTGGAGTCAATACGGATTTGAAGTCATTTAGAGTCAGTTGAAGTCAGTTGGAGTCAATAAGGATTCGAAGTCATTTAGAGCCAGTTGAAGTTAGTTGGAGTCAATACCGATTTGAAGTCACTTGGGATTTGAAGTCAATTAAAATCAAACAGACTTTGAAGAAATTATGCTCACTTGAAGTCCATTGAAATCACTTTGAAGTCGAAGTCAATTAGAATCAGTTGAAGTTAGTTGGAGTCAATACGGATTTGAAGTCATTTAGAGTCAGTTGGAGTCAATAAGGATTCGAAGTCATTTAGAGTCAGTTGAAGTTAGTTGGAGTCAATAATGATTTGAAGTCACTTGGGATTTGAAGTCAATTGAAATCAAACGGACTTTGAAGTAAATTAGACTCACATGAAGTCCATTGAAATCACTTTGAAGTCGAAGTCAATTAGAGTCAGTTGAAGTTAGTTGGAGTCAATACGGATTTGAAGTCATTTAGAATCAGTTGAAGTCTGTTGGAGTCAATACGGATTTGAAGTCAATTGCGGACACTTGAAATCACTTGGAATCACTTGAAGTTAGTTGGGATTTGAAGTCAATTGGAATCAAACGGGCTTCGAAGTAAATTAGAGTCACTTGAAGTCCATTGAAATGACTTGGAATAAATTGAGATTTGAAATCAATTAGAGTCACTTGAAGTCAGTTGGAATCAATAAGAATTTGCAGTAAATTACAGTCACTTGAAGTCAGTTGGATTCAATAAGGATTTGAAGTCAATTAGAGTCAGTTGAAGAAAGTTGGAGTCAATACGGTTTGAAGTCAATTGAAGACACTGGAAATCACTTGGAGTCACTTAAAGAAAATTGAAGTCACTTTGAGTCAATTGAGATTTGAAGTCAATTGAAGTCACTTACAGCCAGTTGAAGATTATAAGGTTTTGCAGTCAATAATAGAAATCACTTAGATTTAAGTAATTAAAGTCACTTCTTCAAGTCACTTGAAGTCAATTAGAATTTGGCGTATTATGGATTCAACTGAAGTCCGGTTTAGATAATTGGGTTCAATTGAAGCCACTTGGAGTTACTTGGATTCAAATGAAGTCCCTTTTAGATACTTCGATTCAATTGAAATCAATTGAAGCCACTTGGAGTCACTTAGTGTTACTTGAAGTCACATGAATAGACATGGAGTTACTTGAAGTCGCATGGTGCCACCTAAAATCACGTAGATTCAATTGTAATTTGAAGTCATGTAAAGTGAATTGAAGTCACATGAAGTCACTTGATATTTAAAGTTAATTGGGGTGAATTGAAGTTAATTGTAGCCCCTTCAAGTCATTTGGAATTTTAAGTCACTTGGAGTTATTGAAAGTCACGTAAAGTCAATTGGGATTTGAAATCATGGAAGTTCATTGGAGAATTGAAGTCAATCGGAGTCATTTGAAGTTAAATGGAATTTGAAGTCATGTTAAGGAACTCAAGATTTTTATTTCTGAATTATTCATTTAGAGTCATTAGTTTGCTGTTTAACTTGTTGCTGTTGTTTCTCAGAACAGGGAGGAGGGGGGAGGGGCTTTAAGCAAGAGGGTATGCGGCCCGCATAACTTGGATATCTCAAGGTGAAGATCCCCATGCAATGTTACTGACCTGGTAATTTTTTTTTTTTGCAGCACACTCTCCCAGCAAATGCTCGAATGTTATTGTTGCTTCGTAAGCTAAGTTCATAGCGCCTTAAAGTTACGAATTATTCGCAGTTCACCAGCGATGCTTCCATTTTTTCTCACTTTAGAGCTTTAACTTAAAACCACATGTAGATTGGGGGGTTCTGAGAGGCAACTATTCGAAAGTAGTAAAGAAATACGGAAAAGAAAATGTTCACTAAGAACAAGCTACTAGAGCATCCAGAGATTGCGTAAGAAGGTGTAGGAGTCTAATTTGTCTGTCCACATCAAATATTTCATAACATACTCGGAGATGAGGTGGGGAGTTTAAAAATTTGTATCTTTGGCGGCGAACACCTCAGAGTTTCGATCGAGTGACAGTCTCCTGAGTTTTTCCTTCTTTACGGTACCTGCAGTGCTCTACTTTCTACTACTTTAGTCTCTGTCTTATAAAATCCTGCATACATTTCGTTTTAAAATGTAGCATACTTTATGGCGAATTCTTATTTTTCCATTTTTATATAATTCTTAATTTCCTCTACACGTTTCACTTTTTTTCTTAAATTTTTCTCAGCGTTAGCTTCTGTTTTTTTTGTGTGGCTTTCCTCTCCAGCACCATCCTCTTTTTTTCTGTGGCCTTCATCTCCATCACCATCTTCATTTCAGCTGTCAGCGACGCTAATGTCAGCCATACCTGTTATTAAGAAAGTTATGCAAAACATTATTGTTCAGCTTATAGCTGAAGCAGCAAACAGCAAAACACTAAACAAGGGCGTCGCTGTCAAAAACATTGCGAAATTTGTGCTATTTGCGAGTAACTAAAAGTACAACAATATTGAAAATGCGCCACCACTTCAGATTTCAACTGACATTGGGATTGAGCGAAAACAAAAAGAAGAAGAACAGAATGGGAATATATTTTAGAGTGTGTATCATAACATTTGCTACTGACTCAACTCTACTCTCCCATACTCTTCTCTTCTTTATTCTTCTGTTAAACATCTTATCCTTCCTTCTCCAAAAAAAAAAGAGCCAGCTAACTACTTTTCAGGTATTACAACTTTTCTTTACACTGTAGAGCACTTTAACTTTTTCTGTATATATTTTCGGGGAAATGCTGAAATAAATATAGGAAAAAAGTTTTCGTTTGTGTGCGTGTGTGTGTGTATTTGAGTGTGTGTGTGTTTGAGTGTACCTGTGCAACTTATAAAAGAAAGTTGGCTGCCAGGTGAAACTATTCCATAAATATGACACTGACTATAAATTTTACTTATTTAGGTCCCTAAAATCATACATACATACACACACTTGCACGTAGTTGAGTTGAGGCTGGCGAATGCAAAGGCGCCAACCATATGAGAGAGAGAGAGAGAGAGAGGGAGAGTGAGTAAGTAGTAGGAGTGAAGTTAGCTGAAGTTAGCTCAACAAACGAGGTATAGTTACAGGCTGAAATGTTGTATGTAAGAGAAGCAGCAATTTTACATGTTTTTTGTTTTTTGTTTTTTTTTTCTTTTTACATATTTATTATTTTTTTCGGTTTTCTTTTCTGTGCAGCAGTTTCGTAATTCAAATACTTTATGTATTTTTTAATGTCTGCTTCTATTCGTTTGAAATAGACGCATCAGTGGCATCTGCTGCTGTTTGGCAGTTGCTGCTACTGCTTCTGCTCCCCTTGCTGCTGTTTCTCTCTGGTTGCTGTGTACACCCAGTGGGTAGGCAACCAACTTACCCATTATTGAGTGCCATTTCATGTTGACTTTTCTCCATATTCTTTTTTATTGCATTTATTTTAAGTTAAAACGTTTTCTTAGCTGATGAGTTGGAAAGTGCTGCACTTACTTTGCTTTCCTTTTTTTTCGCACACATACTTTGCTTTCCGTGTGCACCTACTGCGAAAATTGTGTTTTTTTTAATCTTAATGAGCTTAAGTAGACTTTAAGTTACATATATAAGAGGAGGAGAGAGAGAGAGAGAGAGAGAGAGAGAGAGAGAGAGAGAGAAAAAGAAAGAGAAGCGAAAGAAAGGGAAGCGAAGAATAAAAAAGAGTAATTTTGAATGGTAATCCCATGATAATGCCGAATTAAAAATATCTATGTGGAATGCAATAAATATCTATGAAAAAACACAGCGGTCCTTCAAACGAAAGATTAAGTTAATTACTGTACAGTTGAAAATAGAATAAGTTTGTCTAAAAACAGAAGAAAAAGAGTGAGTTTAAATAGTATCTATGTATAAGTATGTACTAAATATAAATCGAAGGAAAGTCTCACTTAAAACTGAAGAGCATAAGCATTTAAAAATAGTAATAAATATGATTGCGCATATATAATTTTAATTAAATGAATTTATTAAATTTTGTGTGAGCAATCGAGTTGAATAATGTGCAGCAGTTCTTCTTCTAAGGCATTTACCATAGCAATATCAAATTTTAATTTATTAAATTTGTATGTACCTCACTTCATTACTCACCGCTGACTGAACATTTCACTTATTTTTACTTTCTGTTGTCGCAAACTATAATGCCAAAATGTATTTAAAACTACGTAATAATTTCATTATTTTTTTTTTTGACCCAGCTTAAAAATATGTAAAGATTTTTGTTTTCACAAGAATATGCATTTCCTAAAAACCCAAAATCTATTGAAATTTAAAATAAACTATTAAAATTATAATTTTAAGTTCACCTAAAAGTATGCACTGATATTTTCGCTAGCTACAAAAGCCGAAATATACATTGATAGTTAAAAGTTTTTTACATATTTACCTCAATCTTTACAAGCACTACATTAAAGTTTCGAAAATGCCCAAAAGTAGGCAATGCCATTTTTTTATATTAATTTTAAACTTTTTTGATTTGTATTTCAAAATTGAAAAAACAGATGATCACTTAGTGTTAAGGATCATTGTAGAACTAACAAATGTTTTTGTGTTTTAGTTCGCCTAGAAGTATGCATTGATTTTTTGACTAAAGTTAAAAAAGTTTTAGTTTTCTAAATCGTCAGCTGCCTCTGCTGTGCGCGTTCGCAGGCGCTAGTTGGTTAGGCGGCCAAGAGCGGTCAAGTCCCCCTGTACCTGTTCTCTCCTACGGAGATTAGGACGTCCTCTTCTGTGTGTTTCTCCACAGTGGCTCGAATAAAACACCCTTTTAGCCGGAGTGCCTTCTTCTATTCCCGCAACATGACTCAGCCAGGGATACCGCTGGATTTTTATTAGCTGGACCATGTCAGTGTCGACGTTCAGCTCACAGAAAAAAAAAATTTTTAAAACTCGCCAGAAATCCTGCTCCGATTTTAGTATTAAATTTGAAAGATTGTTAAAGCTTTGATTTATTTTGAACAAAGATAAATTAAATAAAAACAAAGAATTCTTAAAAATTTTCCACCGCTTCATTACCCGAATTAAAATTTTTAAATCGCCTAAAACCATGTAATGTTTCTTTTTTGTTTTTGCACTTAATTGTGTTGTACTAAATTAAACCCAAAATAAAAACTTTTCAGTTTATTCGCTATCATTATGTAAAACATATTTTCCAAATAGCGCTAAAGTATGCAATGATTTTTTCGCAAGTTTTAAAACTTGAAGGTATAATGAAATTTTAAACTTTTCTTTAGACTCGTTACACACAAATGAAAATTAAAGAATTGCCCAAAAGTATGTAATGATTATTTTCTGTAGCAATTGAAAAACTTATTCTTAATTATTTTATTTCAATTACAGTAAAATTAATTGGAAATTTTAAATTTTTAATTATTTGTCTTAAGCTTCCCCATTAAGTTTTAATTTTCGAAATAGCCTCAAAGTATGCAATGATTTTTTCCATAAAACCTAAAAGTTGTTAGCATTTTGAAAATATCACATTTATTAAGACTTCGTGAGATGCATTAGTTCTTATTTGAAAGTTAACAATCGCCCAAAAGTATGTATTGTTTTTTTCCACAAAAATATTTTAGAAATACAAAATTAATATTTTGTTATATTTTAAATTAAGCTCAATCGCAATTAAAATTCAAGCTTCTTTGTACATATATTTATCTAACTCTCATTGTATTCGAATTTTTAAGTTCTCCTAGAAGCATGCAACGATTTTTTTCAGAAGCCCTAAAAGCCCAAAAATTATTAAAACTAACTCATTTAATTATTTTCAACGTTTATTGGCAATAAATATTAATTCAAAAACCGCCTGGAAGTATGCAATACTTTTGTTTTAATATTCATGTTATAATTGTGTTATATCTTAATTAAAGCAAAAACTTGTAAACCTTTGAAGATTCAGCTCGTTTGTTTTTTATATATTCAACTAGTAAATTCACCCAGTAGAAGTAGAAAAAATAATTTTCAGGCACGGCACCACCTCTTGGAAGGCAATGGCGAACCTACAAGAGTAAAAATTGCCTATGAAAAGCTTTTCACTTCGCCGTTCGGATTCGGCATTAAACTGTAGCTCCCTTCCATTCATGTAAAAATATAACACGCACAACATGAGTGGATGCGAAAAGCTCGACCTAGGCCCTCCATGGGCTGTTGTGCCATTAAAAGAAAAACAAAAGAAAAGAAGAAGTTCATCTAAAAGTATGCTACAAATGATTGAACACAATTTCTAATTAAATTATATGGGGTTGCTTTTTAAATAATCTTATGGATTCTTACACTTCCATTAGTCTTTGTTGTAGACTCCAAGCTACATGGCCTTGTGCTTGAGGAACTGTCCTGCACTCGTAGGTCAGGTTCTCGGTCTTGTTCACATCCATCCATTCAGAGCCCAAATACTATGAGTATTCTTACTCATAGTATTTCAATATCAATATCTATCCTTGATTCATGCATTCTGCTGGTAAAAACAACCTTGAAAAAAATTATACCAGATTGCATAAAGTTAAACCTATACTAAATATGTTTTCGCCTAAAAGTTTGCTGCAAAAGAAAATGATATACGCTATGAACAAACTAATTAAAGACTTGAGAATTTATGACGACACTTCTCTCGTCTTCAGATATCACTTTTGCATGCCTTAACATAAGTAACTCTAACCTCATTTTACTACATAAACACTACATGTTAATAAATGCCACACTCAAGTATCTTTTCAACGACGATGGTAATGGCAGCAACAGAGGCACAACAACAGCCACTAGCTCAACTCAACTCAACTCAACGGAACTAAGCATGATTTTGCATAATTTTCGGATAGCGGTGGAAAACTTTCAGGCTTAGAAATTCACTTAGCTTCAACACATTTTCTTACCATACTCGTCTACAAATGGTAAATACACACACACACTCACGCGCGCACACACACACACACATAGGAATGTGAATTATAAAAAAATAAACATAAGTATAGAAAAATTTAAATCTTATTCATGTGCAACTGAACTGTGTTTTTCCTTTTTTTATAATCCTCTTTAACATTACGCTACAAATTATAGGTATGCATTGCACGTAAAAATATGCAACAAAAAATATACTGAAGCACAGAGAAAGGATGAACAAACAAATAAGAAAAAAGAAGAAACAAACATGACAAACACATGCAAACAAGCGAACGATGAAGGTGTGCAAACAGAAAGTGAAGCAGCAATGGCGGTTGTCTTGTTGTATGTATGATACATACTTATATGTGTAGTATATGTGTGTGTGTGTGTGTGTGTGTGTGTGTGCGTCTGTGAGTGTTGCATGTTGCCGACACGTTTCCATTGTATTTACGTTGCTAATAAACATTTTTTAACCTAAGGTGATAGGTGTTTGGGGGGCGTTTGCTACTGCTACTCGCTCAGAAAGTAACATTTCTTCGTTGCCTACTTTTCGGCGCTTTCATATGTACTTACATACATACATGTAGCATTACGAGTATGCTTTGCATAATTTAAATTCACATTTTTGTGGTCTTGTTACCCGGCGAATAGTTATACCTAACACAAGAGTATTTCAGTTCCAGACTAGAGCGCAGTCATTGCCGGAGTATCACAGCGTGTCAGTGAATTCTATTGTACTACATATTCTTACCATAGCCTAACACATGCACGCACCCTGAATATGGCATAGTTGCAGTTGAATCGGTAGTTACGAGTTGTATGTAATGTGTGCATTGGATGTAGGAGTTTTTGAAAATAGCTTCATGTATGGTATTTTAATAACTTCTTCTCGTCATTCTGCTGCACAAGTGATTTTCATAGCCCGTTTCTTTTTCCTTTTTTCTGAGAATCAGCAGCATCATCAGCATAATGCAATCGTGCAATAGATTTAATGATCTCAAATACCTTGAACTTCCATGAATTTATTAATAATAAGTAATAATGATAATAATAATAAAAATAGTAATTGTGGCAACAACTGAACACAGCCCCATTAATAGTCGCTGCTAGCTAGCTAGCTGCTGTGGCTGTTGTGGTTGCTGCTGTGGTTGCTGCTGCTATCTCACGCAATTTGCTCTGTTTTTAAATTCTGGGAAAAATTGCATTTGCATTAATTGCAGCTGATGAAATTGCATGTCACATCCTGTGTGTTTTGGCCATGCGGCTCTATTCTCTGCTGTGTTTTATGTTTTATGGTTTATGGCGCAGTTTTCCTGGTATGCCATTAGTCGTTTAGTAGCAGATCCGTTGGGAATAAGTTTATTTACATATTTCAATTTAATTTATGGTAATATTAAATTGTGTACACTTGAATTTGGCAAGGGAATGCATTTTCCCGTTTTCTGTGGAAATACACATGAAATCAATGACTAAATCTTAGAAAAAAGGATAAGTTTTGAAAGTACACTAGGAGCTCACCATTATTCACTTTAGCTGCTCTTCGTTGTTGTTCGGATTTTAAATTTTTGATATTTTTGTACCACTTCAAAAGTAGACGAGCAATTCTTCATTCGCCGAAAGGTCACGAATGTTCTGTTTATCAGGGTTCATGTTCAAATATGAACCCGAGTCTTTAAATATGATGGCCAATCTTCATGAAAATTTGTGCTTCAAGATTACAAATATTCTTAATTCGAACTCTGATGTTTTTATATAGTATAACTGTTCTACAAAAATTTATTTTTACAATAATAAAAAGGTTCTGATTGTACGTACTTATGGCACTTCGCTGGCACTACGAATGAAGCTGATGATCGGCCTATATAAAACTTCGTCAGCTGCCTCTGCTGTGCGCGTTCGCAGGCGCCAGTTGGTTAGGCGGCCAAGAGCGGTCAGGTCCTCCTGTATCTGTTCTTTCCTACGGAGATTAGGACGTCTTCTTCTGCGTGTTTCTCCACAATGGCTCGAATAAAACATCCTTCTAGCCGGAGTGCCTTCTTCTATTCCCGCAACATGACTCAGGCAGGAACCATGTCAGTGTCGACGTACAGCTCACACAGCTCATGGTCCACAGCTCATAGAGCTCCGATGGACGTCGTCCACGAATATTGGACCATAGATCTTACGGAGTATCTTCCTCTCAAATGCCCTAATAGCCTCTCATCATAACACATTAAGTATAACAAACTCTATGACAACTTTGTGGACGCACAACATGAGTGGATGCGAAAAGCTCGGCCTAGGCCCTCCATGGGCTGTTGTGCCATTAAAAGTAAGTAAGTAAGTAAGACAACTTTTTAATTTTGTATCTGATATTGTTTGAATGTTCAGCAATTTATAGTAGTAGATTTAGATTTGCCCATAGAACATTTGCTTCGATCGTATTAACCCATTAGCTCCCTCGCTTAAAGGTTTTTTTTTTTGGCAATTCTCGTGAGAAATCACCTTTTTAACCTAAGTTTGAAAAGTTTGAAAATATGTTGCTTATAAAATTTCTTCTTCTTTCAATGGTACAACCGCCCACTGAGGGCCTAGCCTGAGCTTTTCGCATCCACTTATGTTGGAAGGAAGGAACCTACAGTTTTATTCCGAATCCGAATGACGAAGTGAAAAGCTTTTCATAAGCAATTTTTACTCTTCTTGTTTTGCCATTGCCTGTCAAGAGGTGGTGCTGTGTAGAAAAGTGTTTTTTTTTCTACATTTTGATTCTGCTTGTGTCGAGATTCGAACCCCGGACACTCTGCGTAACGGTCCAAAGCACTACCACGATGCCACAGCGCCCAGTAGGTTGTTTTAGTGTTCAGCAATTTATAGTAGAACTATCCATAGAACATTTGCTTCGAATGTATTAACCCATTAGCTTTCACGCTTACAGGTACTTTTTGCACTTCTCGTGAGACATCACATTTTCAACATATGGAGAGGGTTGTTAGAGGGTTAATAAGTTTTAGAAATATGTTGCTTATAAAATTTTACTACTGATTACCGAACAATAAAAGCTTGTAAACTTGATCTTAGTAAAAATAAAGCCAAATTTCGAAAATCTTTCAAAAATACAACAGTGAACGAACCTTCAGACCTTTCAGAACCTTCTTCATATATATATGTCTTATACTGATTGAGTGTTATACACATGAAGACAATGTTCACTGCTTGAAGCCTTCTTATTCAACTAATTAATACAAGTGGCAGTGCAAGAGTTAAGGATCTTGAGTTTGTTAGTATTCAAATACGAACCCTAATAATTTGAATCACATGCATGTGCTTAAAGCTCAAAAATTTTCAGTACATAAGTTTTAAAATATGAACGAAGCCTTGTGAAAAGACTTTTCCCAAATTGTATTTGCATCAAATATCTTCAGTTCCTTCGGCTTCCTTGTATTATAACTAAACCGCATTCAATTGAGCCTAGGCTTCTTTTGTTCACCTACTTTCTCTAATTTACTTGAAAGAAACTGCAAGAAACAGGTTTAATTTTCTTGAAAGAAACTGCAAGAAAATTAGGTAAACTAATTTTAAATAATACCTAAAATTCGCATCTGATTTATAGTCGCTTTTTAGGTGCTCAACATAATTCACACACACTAATTCTCACACACTAAGAAATTAGTGTTTGCATTCATAAATAAACGAAAATTTATTTATTACAACCACACAAGCAAATAACAATTCGAAAATTTGAAATATTACATTGTAGCATTATATTTTCTAACGTAATAATGTTGCATAGTTTTTGGCGCATTATTATAATTGCCCAGTGAATGCAAACCGAAAAGAAGTGGATAAAAAAGTATGGTGAAAATATTCGTGATATTTAAGATTTATAGTATGAATAATAGCTACTTAAAAATAATTTTTATACCTTTTTTCTGTTTCTCTACCTCTCTCCTTCTCTCCTTCTCTTTTGCTCTATTTTACTATATTTTACTCTTGTGTGTTCTGATATGAGTTAGATTTGTTGGCATCCCAAAGGCGTGTGCTATAAAGAATGCACGTAACGAACTCAGACACATTGCAAAAAAAAAAAAAAAAAGACAAGAAAAAAATCGCTATAATTACGTTGGTTGTTGTTGTTGTTGTTATGTACTTGTTACTGCGCTCCATCGTTGAAGTTGAAAATTAAAGTGAAGACGACAATCATTCGATTGTTGTGCGATTGGCAATCAATGATTTTTACATAAGATTTTGGTTGAGAAGAAAAAGAAAAAAAAAATATATTGCAGAAAAATATATTGCATACTTATTGGCATAAGCTAAATTTCTGTTGGCTCATTTCTCTCTTTCATCGTTTTTTATTTGCTAAATCATTTGTTGTTGATTGTATTTGGGAAACAATAAATTGTGATCGTATTGTGGGAATTTACAAAAATCTACAAATAGATTTTCTTTAAGTATTTAAGTATTTAAGCAGTACCTAAAAGTATGCTTCACTGAAATTTCTGCTTCACTGAAATGCTTGCAAATTTTATTTTGACAATATTCTAGTTGTTTAAAGTTGAAAATGTTGATTTTTTTTTCTACGTTTTGATTTGATCGAATCTGTGCCGAGATTCGAACCCCGGACACTCTCCGTAACAGTCCAACGCACTACCACTACGCCACAGCGACAGTTTTCTTCACACTTTCCATATTTTCCATACATTATTACTCTGTGTCATTTGTCTCCGCATTGAGCCCTTGCAGCGTCCCGTGTGTATAAAGTTTCTGACCTGATTAGAAAAAAAAGGAGAGATGCTAAACTCACCAGCATACAGAGTTTAATGCTGCTGCTGCTGCAATTGAAGTGTGTAGCAAATTGTTGCAAAATTTTTTGCATGGCTGAATTGCTTTATTTTTTCTATATTGTAACTAAAGAAAGTTAGAATTGAAATGTTGCATACTTTCTTGCTGAAAATAAAAAATAATGTAAATTGAAATGTCGGATACTTTATAGCGGAGAGTTGAAGAGAACTAGAATTTAAATGTAGCATACTTTTTAGCGGACAGTTAAAGTAATTGTGACTGCGATTATGACTTGCTCAGTAGAATGAGCTCTGTGCGGTATTGGGAGATTGTAGGATGTCGAATTACAAACCTTTAAATTCATTTACAATGTGAACTTCTTAAACTAGAACTGATTTTTGAGTATAAACTTGTGACCTCATCTCCATTAACCATGAGTTTGCATTGCTGGGATATTTTCAATTTGGTATTTATTTCAGTGTTTAAATGATATGGCAGTGATGCCATCTGGTAGCAGAGTCATGTACCTACTCGTATACACTTAAGGTATAACTCATGAAATTTTAAGTAACAAAACATTTCAACAACAGTGACAAATAAATCTCAGTTGTAATTGCATTAACTAGCGCCCAAGTGATACCGATAAAGACTACTAGATGTAGCGGTGGATTTTGGAATATTTATGTGTGATGCGCCATCTGGCAAGAGATTTTGGAAATTGCACATGAATTTTTTAGCGGTTTTATTAAAAAGAAATATTAATACCTAGAAATTTCGTAAGATTTGAAACTCATTTCAAGTTAAGTAATTTTATTTGATAAATGCGATCTCTCGCGGTAAATTTTTGAACACTTATACGCTGTGTGCCATCTAGCGGTATATTTTTAAACTTTTACTTTAATATTCACAAAGTTTGTAGCTACAAAATATAAATGCTTAGAAATTATATGAAAGTAGTTATTTTGAATTCTAAATCAAGTGGTTTTAGTAACATCATTTTTTTAGTGCGCAGATGTCATCTAGCGTTGGGTTTCCAAGTGTCATCTAGTGTTAGATGGCAAACTCTTTTACATTCTTTACTTACAGAAATATCAGTGTTGAATAATTTTTTGAAGTTATCCTATTTGAATTTCAGTGATTTATAAGAAAAGCGCCATCTACCGTTTTTTCCCTTGCCTGAACATCCTGCGAGAGATTTTAAAACTGCTACTTCAAACGTTACACCATTTCTAGCTAAAGAAATATCAATGCTGATGGATTTTGTGAAAGTGGTCAATTTGAGCTTTAATTCAAGTTATAAGTAAGAGTAATTTAGTTTTGCGTGCAACACGTTTGAGCTCACATTCTCTTTGAGAAGCTAATTTTGTTAGTTTTAAAAGCAAACTTGCGTTTTTCTTTATATAGAAAGCTTGAAAATCTGATGTCGGGATTCACTGTCCAGTGATTTACGTATTTAATTTATTAGAAAAGCGCCCTGGTGAACACTTTGTTGTTGTACGCCCTCTAGCGGAAGCTTTTACTTTACCTATACTGCACAACTTTTCTAGCCGAAAAATATTAAAGCTTATGAAAGTAAGGTTAATTTGAGTCCTAATCCAAGTGAATTTTGAAACTATTTTTTTTGGTAAGTAAGCGTCATCTGGCGGAGGGGTTTTAAAGCCTTTACACATGGTGTGATATCTAGTTATAGTTGATAAATAACTTCTAATTAATTTGCTAGCTTCAAATAAGAGTTTTGAATAATTTTTTTAGCTAGCTAATTTTAATGCAAATTCATATAATTTGAGTAATTAATTTATAAGAAAAGCGCCCTCTAGCGTAGGACTTTATTTACTTTACTTTTAATGACACAACAACCCATGGAGGGCCTAGTCCGAACTTTTCACATCCACTCATGTTGTGCGTGTTATATGTATACATGAATGGAAGGGACCTACAGTTTAATGCCGAATCCGAACGGCGAAGTGAAAAGCTTTTCATAGCAATTTTTACTCTTGTAGGTTTGCCATTGCCTGCCAAGAATTATTTTTTCTACTTTTTGATTTTGCCTGTGCCGAGATTCGAACCCCGGACACTCTGCGTAGCAGTCCAACGCACTACCACTACACCACAGCGACCACCACAGAAAAGCGCCCTCTAGCGTAGGACAATTGTCTCTTATCTAGCAAGAGATCTTGAAACTACTCTTTGCTAGTAAACTAAAAAATTATCTAATTTCTGTTCTGAAAATTGAGATCTTCAGTAGATCAGTTGTCTACTTGGTGATGCTAGTGATGATTAAATTTAAATTAGTTTGGTTCACGTTCCAAGTTAGGGAGACAGACATTGATGAAAATGTACTAGGAGAGCACACTCTAGCGGCAGATTTTATAACTTTGACATTGTTCAAGTTGAACCAGTTAGCTGCAATACTTAAATTTTTCATTATTTCCTAACCAACATTTATAATTCATGCAATAAATGCATTGCATAACTTTAGGCAAAACAGAAAAATGAACATAACCTTAGCAAAAACGGCAACATCACTTTAATATTTTACATTTTAAATATTCAAAATTTACCTTTGCATTTATAGCAAAGAAAATAGACAAAAAAAATAAGAACAAAAAGCAGCAGAAAACAGAAAAATGTATTGCATACTTCTGTGGCCAAGATGCGAGAAAGGAAAGGAACTGCAGCACACAGCACACATCCACACAGCACACATCCACACAGCACACATCCACACGCTCAATTTCCCACTTAATGTATTTTTTTCTCTCTTTCTTCTTTCTTTTTATTTATTTCTTCTTTCTACCGCGTACGAGTATGTCTCTGATGTAGAATTTCCATGCCTCGATCTGATGTAGAATTTGCTCGACTTTGTACGCCCTCATCAGAATTCCACTGTACGCGCACACATACATACATACTTGCTCGTATCTATGTATACATAAGTATAAGTGGGAACATGTCTTGCGTTACCTGAGCACGACCAGAACAACATGTAGTCAATTTGCTATTATTGCACTTTTTCTACTTCCACTCTTCAATTTCAGCTTCAGCTACTTCTACTTTTCTTACTTCTACTACAACTGCTAACTATTTGAGCTACCTCTTTCCGCTACCCTCCCCTATTGACTAGTATTTCTACTAGTATTTGGCATATGCCTACAACATACTTAAATAACATTTTTATATATATTTTTTTATTTTTTGGCTTCCTGCGCACTCTCGATAAAGATTGCTGTGCTGTGCGCCTTAAAGTATGTTACGAAAAAACGATAAAGTTTTCTTTTACCGAGATACTTTGTGGTGTGTTTGTTGTGTTTTTAGGCTTTTCCGGCTTTTCCATTTCCGTTTTACAACCAAGCACCATCGTCACCATTACAAAGAACAACAACAACATCACCGCAAAACGAAAAGGTAATTTGCACTAAAGCTGAAAACTTTAGCTAATTTAAACGTATGCAAAGTTTTATTTTTCGTGACGAGAAGCAAAGAAAAAATTTCGTTGTTAACCAAATCACGCAACGCAATGTGTTCCTTTTGCTAGTTTTGGCTGGTGGCTCCTGGCCACCATTGGAAGTTTCCTTTGAAGTTTTCATAAGCTTCGGATTTTCTTCTTGTTTTTGCTTTGCTTGTTTATAGCTTCCAAATAGATTACCTTTGTTGGGCAAAAGTAGTAAAAACTTCAGTTTATTTTTCATCAGGTACTATTTTCTTTCTACATAGAATATTTTTCTTAAAGTTTTTTTTTTTCTTCGATATTCTTTTTCTTTCTCAAGTTTATCGCAGCTCCAAGAAGTTGAGTAAAGTGCAAATGCAATTTTTTAAATTATCTTAGCAAATACTTTCAATATTCTACAAGTGCAATATTATTATCAATATGTTGTTTTTATTTTGAAGCATACTTTTAGGTAATTGAAATGTAAATGTAACAGAAGAGGTTAGCTTATATCTATTTTTAAATTCAAGTGCTTAAAAATTGTCTAAAGAAAAACCTTAAACATCCTTTTTTACTTTTAATGGCACAACAGCCCATGGAGGGCCTAGGCCGAGCTTTTCACATCCACTCATGTTGTGCGTTTTGTATTTGTACATGAATGGAAGGGACCTACAGTTTAAAGCCAAATCCGAACGGCGAAGTGGAAAGCTTTTCATAAGCAATTTTTACTCTTGTAGGTTTGCATTGCCTGCCAAGAGGTGGTGGTGGTGCCGTGTAGAAAAATACTTTTTTCTACTTTTTGATTTTGCCTATGCCGAGATTCGAACCCCGGACACTCTGCGTAGCAGTCCTTAAACATCCTTCATCGATTAAAAATCTCAAAGCTTTCCTTTTAGGTAATTCAAAGACAGTTTTCAATATAAATTATAGTTTATTATTTTAATTGTGACGCATACTTTTAAGTGGCAAAATGAAAAGTGTTTCCAATTTCTGGAACGGTGTATATTTTTTTTTAGAAAATATTTATGTGAAAGAAACAAAAGAAGAAGAAAGAAGAAAAGTTGGAAACGGAGAAAAAGAAGGGGGAAAAGGAAAAAGAGAAGAGGGAGTGGTGGTGGTAAATGGAAAATGGAGGGGAAATAGAAGGAGGAGAAGGAAAGAAATATATGGGGAGTTAAAAAACAAGACTAGAATGAGGAGAAAGAGGAGAAAGAGGAAGAGGAGAAAAAAGGGTATAAGAGGAGAAGAAATAAAAGGGTAGTAGTAGGAGAAGGAGGAAACGCAATAAAAGGAGAAGAAAAGAGGATAATGAGGAAGGAGAGTAGAATTAGGAGAAGGGTCATAAAAAAGAAATGATAGAGAAAAAAGAAAGAAAAGACAAGGAAGCTAAGAATTAGGAGAAGGGACATAAAAAGGTAAGACGAAGAAAAAGAAGGATAAAGAGAGAAGAGAGGAGAATTAAGAGAAAGGTCATAAAAATGAAATGATAGAGAAAAAAGGAGGAAAAGAGAAGGAAGCAAAGAATTAGGAGAAGGGACATAAAAAGCTAAGACGGAGAAAAAGAAGGATGAAGAGAAAAGAGAGAAGAATTAGGAGAAGGGCATGAAAAAGAAAAGACGGAAAAAAGGAGGATAAGCAAAAATTAGAGAAGGACTAGGAGAAGGGGCAAAGAAGCGAAGAATTAAGAGAAGGCATAAAAAAGAAAGGAAAAGGGGAAAGGAATAGGAGAAAGTAAGAAGAAAGGGTATGACGAAAAAGAGAAAAAGAAGGAGAAAGAGGGGCTGGAGAAAGAGAAGGTGAAGTAGGAAGAAAGGCTGGATAAAGAGAATAAAAAAAAATAAATGTAGAGAATGTAGAAGGAAGTGTGAAATATGTAGAAGGATATAAATAGAGGATGAAGAGGAAGGAGATTAGGAGGAAGTGGACGAGAAGGAGAGTAGGGGAAGAAGAATGAGGAGATGATGGAAAGGGAAGTAGGGAGACGTTAACTAGGGACAAATCGTAAAGAAAAGGAAAAGGAAAAGAAAAAAAAGAATAATTGGAAAGAAGAAGAGAAGAAGAGAGTTGAAGAGTACAGAAAGGAGGGAAGAGTAGAAGAAAAAAGAGAAGAACTAAAGGGAAAACGACGGAAGGGAAATATGTGGACGAAGAGGAAGAGAAAAAGGAAAAGCAAGAAATAAATAAAAGGAGAAAGAAGAACTGAAGTGAAGACGACGGAAGGGAAGAATGTGGACGAAAAGGAAAAGAAAAAGGAAAAACAAAAAATAAATAAAAGGAGGAATTGCAAGGAGCAAAAAGAAGGAAAAGCAGAAGTGAACGGAAAGAAAAGAATAGGGAGAGGGAAAAGGAGACATTAAGTAGGGAGAAAGCGAGAAGAAAGAGGAATAAAAGGAAGGAATGATAAAGGAAGAGTAGAGAAAAATTATTAAATGGAGGGAAAGGAGGCGGAAGAGTAGAAGAAAGAAGAGAAGAACTAAAGGTATAATGACGTATAAAGGGGAAATGTAGGCGAAAAGAGAAGAGAAAAAAAGGAAAATGAAGAAATAAATCAAAGAAAGAATTGCAAGGGGGAAAAAGATGAAAAAGATGAAAAAGATGAAATTAACGAAAAGAGAAGAAGAGGAGAGAGATGGAAAAGGAAGGCGAAACAAAGGCAATGAAGAGATAGACTAAGGAAACATGAAGTTACTCGTCATTTATATAAACTTACTAGCAATATGTAGAAAGAAGGAGCCGGAAATCAGTTCACTTTATTCCCAATCCCATTCTCCTTTAAAATTCTACATCATCAGCAAGCTGCAGTATTTGTTACGCATACTTTTAGGCTCTTTATTAAATAAAATTTTTTCGGTGAATTTACTTTGGCTTCACTTACATACTGAAATACTAAGCCTATGCCTTTCAATAAACCATTGCATACTTCTAGGTACTTCATCACTAAAATAATACTGCGCACAAACAAAACAATGAAATGACATTTTGAATAGACTAATTATCTGTACTTATATATTTAATATCTGAGCGCTGATTTGTTTGACTTCAGAGCAATGATGCCACTTTGCCAACGAATATTTGAACATATTTCAAGGCAATCAAAGTATTTAGCTGCATACCAAAAAATAAGCAAGAGTTTATTTGCTTGCATGCAGCAGGCAAGTAAACAAATCAAAAAAATGAAAGAAAAAAAGAAAGAAAACCACAACAACAACAAAGAGTCAAACTCTACAAGAAAAGTAAAAGAAAATGAACTGAAAGAATCCGTGAGCAGTTGAAAAGTTGACGGTAAAATGCTGACAATGTGATTGCGTGCAGAAAATATAAGAAAAGCCCCATAGCGCGAGAAGGAGACGAGAATCGGAAAGCATATTTTTTCCGCATCCGAATGGCATAAAATTTCAATAAAAAGCATTGATGAAAAACGCCCAAAAAAAAAAAAGATGAAACACACTTAAAGTTGTCAAAGTTGTTAACGTCATGTGGCAGGATATTTCCAATGAAAAAGTATATAACAAAACGAGCACAATTTGAAGAAACGATTTGCCGAGAGACCCGGAATGCAGTAGTAAATTGTATGCAAGCGTGTTTGTGTGTGTGGGTGTGTGTGTGTTTCTGCAGTTCAGTAGGGTCGTCTCCAAAACGATACTCGCCATGTTTGTTGAAATAGATATTTCAATTGCCATTTGGCTGTCCGCAGAAAGTCACAGTAGCTGATGTGTACATATTAACTGATAAGTAGAGAATGTAAGAAAGAGCGCAAAAACACACACACACATTACAAATTTTTAGTCTGAGAGCTAATAAAGCTAGTAAATGGTAAATAGTACTATTGTGCGCAAAAAGTAGTAAGACTTTTTAATTTAAATTTCGCGCGGAAACCCATTCATCAAAATATTATTTTTTTAAGGTTGGTATGACTGTCGGTGACATCTGTGCCAAATGTCACATCAAAATAATCATTAGTGTTTAGTATACGCTTGTCTTTCTGAAGAAGTACAAAAAGTGCATTCGGCGATTTTCACAATGAGTGAAATTATTCAACAAAGAAGTTCCATTAAATTTTGTGTGCGGAATCAAATTTCTGGTGCCGAAACGTTCAGAATGTTGCAAAAGGCCTTCGGTGATAATTGTATGTCGCGAGCAAGTGTTTTTGATTGGTACAAATTGTTCAAAGATGGTCGAGAACGCGTTGACGACGAACCACGTCCAGGACGGCCATCAACATCAACATCAACTGATGATCAACACGTCAATAAAATCAAGGAATTGGTGCTCGAGAATCGACGATTAACAGTCTATCATCTATATCATCTCTATCATCTCTGTCATCTCTATCATCTCTATCATCTCTATCATCTCTATCATCTCTATCATCTCTATCATCTCTGTCATCTCTATCATCTCTATCATCTCTATCATCTCTATCATCTCTATCATCTCTGTCATCTCTATCATCTCTATCATGCCACCTTACTGGCATCGTTGGATCAGTTGGATCGGAAGGATCAGTGAAAACTATTTTAAAACATCATTTGGGCCTAAGAAGAGTGAATGCACGATTGGTTCCAAAATCACTGCATTGGTTTTACGAGACCATTTTGGCAAAAATTCGACTGATATCGTTCCGCAACCTATTCCACCCTATTCGCCTGACTTAGCACCGTGTGACTTTTGGCTATTTTCTAAACTCAAAAAACCGCTTCGTGGACCGTTTGACCGTTTTGAGTCAATTGAAGACATTAAACATGAATCGCTAAGCGCATTGAAGGCTATTCCTGAAATTTACTTTAACAACTGTTTCGAGAATTGGAAGAAACGTTGGCACAAGTGTATTGGGGCCGGGGGGGATTACTTTGAAGGGAACGAAATAGATTTGGAAGAATGAATAAAAAAATTTGAAATTATGAATAAAGTCTTACTAACTTTTGCCCACAGTAGTAAATATGAAAAAGAAGACAGCTAACTCATATTTTAACAATTTTTTAAAAGCTGAATGCTCAATATTTATAAACCACTCAAAATTCCCAATCATTCACATTTTAAGTAAGCCTAAAAGCATGTTAGCATATTTGTTTTTACAAATAAATATTTGTCATTTTATTGTTAACGTTTATAGAATATTAAAAAAATATTGCGTAGTGGAAAAAAAACAAAAAAAAAAGGGAAAAATAGTAGTGACTAACCTAATGGCAACTGTGTGCGGTGTGCGGAAAAGTATGCATGTCTATTTTATCGATTACAAATAAATTTGAATAAAAATACACCCAGAAGAAAATACTCATGCTTATAAATTTATATATAAAATATTTCATTTTTGTTTGGTTTTTATATAGAAACATTTACACACAACAAAGTCTCGTTACTGCCTAAAAATATGCAGTGAATATTTTTTTTTTTTTTTGATTTGTTTTTAACGTCTCCTATTATAATAATAAATATGTAATGATGTTTAGGTGGGCATAGCATTTAATTAGTGTCTGCGTCACAGAAATAGACAAAATCACGCAAGCACACCTAAAAATATGCTTGCATTATTTTATGTTGAAAATATAATTAAATAATGACGGTGAAATGAAGCTACGCAATCATTTGAAATTGGTTTTGGGTGTGTGTGTGTGTGTGTGTGTGGTTGGTTTTAAGTAGCCACCGAAAATTGAGTAATTTTAATTTTGTATACCTCAAAAGGTATGCAAAAGCTGTAGGTATTCAATGAGCTTAACTAGGGTGGCGTGCAGTTGTTTGCTTTTTTAAATATTGTGATGAAATAATAAATAATTTGCAATCGAAATTCTATTTATGGGTATTATTATAGAATGCTATTTTTAGCATTGTATGTAATTAGAAAGAACCTGAAAATATGCACGCTGAATAACTTAGGGGTGAGTTATTTATAAATCAGGCTCAAGGCGCTGCAGGCTTCATATGACGCCACACCAAGCAAGCTAGACCCTCTGACCACGGAAGTGGGATGTCTCGAGACTGCGGTGGATGGTAGGGATGGCGGCATTAGCAGGCGGTACCGGAACGATGGCACTAGCTGGTCATTGCGGTTGCATATCCGGGAGCCGCCATCACCAATGCGGATTCAGTCTTGTTGAATTGCGTTGCACAACCTTCGTCTACGGACTGGAACTGTAGAGTGCTGGAAAGATGTACAGATTAGTAGGGGAACATTGTGATAAATTACAGCGCTCAGGAAGCAGGGCAGCAATAATTTGGGTCCGCATTGTCTGCTTGTAGATAGCACAAGCTTTGAATTGGAAAATGAACTTTTGGAGTTTCAATTTTAGGTGAGGAATGAAATATATATTCCTTCCTCACCATACGAAACATGAGATTGACATCGGTTGGAAGTTATGTACATAAATTTATCCTAAAGTTCCAGGAAGGAACAAAGAGCCACAAAGTCATATCTTGACAAATTGATTTTGGGCGTGAAGTATAGAGCTTGAAGTGTGAAACTGCTAGGAAGAGTGTTAACTTCGAAAGGCTAACCTTTTAAAGCCAAGAGATGTGAGGAACGGAATTGTCCTTCTCTCGCTAAGCAAGCACGATTAGACTTTTTGCAGGAGACTTATAGTCGCGAAAGGATGTTTGCTCGCAGGAGGGTCGCTAACACTTTGCCACCAGGAGATGAGGATCGGAGATTTGTCCTTCTCCTGAGTGTGAGAACAAAACTCAAGCACAATAAGTTTTTCCTATGCAGAGTTGTAACCGCAGAAGGTTTATTGTTTGCAGAGAGCCACCAAGAGATGAGAATCGGAATTGTCTTTCTCTTGATTTCGCTGTTGTCGAAGAAACTGTTTCTTGTATGGGTGGAATATGAATTCAAACATAGAATTGTTCTATTCCATTCAAAAGTCCCTTGGGTTGGCGCTATACACGTCGCTGAGTGATATATTTAAAGTTTTTGCCAAGGCGGCTGTAGCCAGTGATGAATCCTGTAGGAGTTCTATAGGATTGATTCCTTATCTCTCTAAATTCAGAATAGTTTAAACTTTATAAAATTTTTTTTAGAAATTAATTAAGTACTCTCAATTTTGATAGTGAGCGTCCAGTTCACTCAAATCACAGAATTTCTGCTCTCCATCGCTCCTAGTGAAGTGAACCTCTCGAATCTTACATCTAAAGTTTCCCCTCATAAGCTAAAATTAACATTAACTCAAATTTAAGTATTGCATTAATTTTTTACTACATTTACTTGATATCCCACAACATTTTACTTTAGCTTTACAACTACTTTAACTTTTTCCACATAGCCTAAACAAAATGAGCAAAAATATAGTTTTGCATTTGCATTATTAATTTTAAATATTATTTCCTCCAACATTTGTGTTATGCAACTAAAAGTCTGCAAATCATTTGCTTCACATTTGAAATGAAATCTACAAATTGTTTCAGTTTTTATAAATCAGAATTGATTCTGTACCTAAAAGTATGCTACGAATTTTTGAACAAATATGCAAATCTATTCATTTGACAATTTTGAAATTTTTTGTTGTGCACCTCATTGTGCCATAATTTTCTAAGCTATTTAACATAGAAGTTATTACATTAGACAGTGACTGCAAGTGGAAGTGGAAAATATTCATGGAAACTATACAATGAAGGTTTCTTCAACTCCATTCTCTTGATTTGTGTTACTCATCAATTCGAATTGTATTTTTCCGGTTGCTTTGGATGCAGTACATTTACACTTAAAGTGGATTATGGCAGGAGGAATACAAGGCGAAGAAAAGCAGCTAGTGAGGAGAGAAGAGAAGTGAGGAGACTAACTGGGGGAAACTGGGCGAAAAATTGCATGTACTTGCACATGTTAATTTAGATACGAGTATATACTGAATGATCCTTTTGAACTTATAAACCCAGCGGCCAAGTTATGGCGCACTTACAATGGAAACACTTGGCAACATGATGATTTTGGGTTTTTGGAATTTGAATTATTCATGAGTTTTCTATGAGAAATTACTTCAAAATGTGTAACCAACCAGCAATAAATTTGTGAAACGATTACCAAGGAAGTAGTAGGGAATTTTGCATGCCATGGGAGACGGGTGGCTAGATTCGACGAAGCTCAGCTCAGATCCTCTACATCCCTGTTTCTCCTCCCTTGCAGCTCTTTTCCTCTTCTAAGATCATTCATTTGCCATTGATTCAAAGTAGATACCTGACGTGCTTACCATGGAAGCAGGTGAGAATCTTATAAGCAACAGAGGAAGGGATAGTACAACTTAGCTCAGTTAAGGTCATCTGTCTCCCTCCCAATTCCAAGGGAGTAGCCAGTAGCGAACTTTACATGTAATTGATTTTTCCAATAGTTAGCTCCTTTCACTGCTCAAGCTATTCTGAAGCGATCCCAAGGTAACTAAAATTTTTTTTAAAGTCAAGGTAAAGTTAAGTCAAGTTAGGTAAAGTAAATTTTAGTCAAGTCAAGTTCAAGGGCATGCCAAGATCAAATCATAGTCAACTCAAGGTCAAGTCAAAATGAAGGTCAAGTCGAGGTCAAGCCCAGTTCAAGTCAAGGTCAAGTCAGGGTAAAGCCAAGTCAAGGTAAAGTCAGGTCAAGTTAAGGTCAAGATCAAGTCAAGGTTAAGTCAGTCGCCTCTGCTTCACCAGTCGCCTCTGCTATACGCGCGCTGGCGCCAGTTGATCAGTCCAAGTGTACCTGGTCTTTCCAACAGAGTTTGGGACGTCCTCTTCTTCGTGTTCCTCCACCGTGGCGCAAATGAAACACCGTTCTATTCGCTCAACATGACGCAGCCAGCGAAGCCGCTGAATTTTTATGCACTTGGCTATGTCAGTGTTGGCGTACAACGCATACAGCTCCGATACACGTCTTTCACGCATATTGGACCATAGATCTTATGGAGTATCTTTCTCTCGTAAGCTCCTAACAGCCTCTCATCATTGGTGGTCAATGTCCACGACTCTGTGCCATATATTAGGACGGAAAGGATGATGAAGGACTTGTAGAGTGTTATTTTCGTCGGTCGAGAGAGGGCTCTGCTTCTCAATTGCCCACCAGAGCCCGTAGTAACATCTATGGGCAAGGGTTAATCTCCGCTTGATCTCAGAGCTGACATTGCTGGATCCTAGGTAAACGAAATCCTTTATTGCTTCAAAAGTATAAATGTGAAGGCGCAGTTTTGTGAGCTCTTCACTTCCTGCCAGTCTTAAATAACTCAGCACCTGCAGCCTTATTGTTCTTCAGTCGATCGAGATGGCTGTTAAGGCCTCCTCAAAGTCGGGCGGCGGCGGTACTGCAACGCCGTCAGTGATTGGGCTAAGCTTACTACTGGCAAATAAGAATCACTCCAAGAAATCCAGCAGAAACGGTTCTAGAAGGTCTTCTATTCTTCTTCTGAAAACTCTCTCCTGCAGCTCTTGTTTCTCCTCACTGGGTTCACATGCAACTACAACAACATTGTGGTAAAAGTAACAGAGCGTAAGAAGACCAAAAATGCCCATTTTTTCCAATTATTTATGGCAAATGAATGAGTAAAGCAAACAGGCAAACAAGAAAAAAGAAGAGAAGAAATCCACCAACAGCGAAAGAAAGAAAAGGAATACGGAATGAACGTTACAAGGCTGGAAGCTCAAGTGTAATTTATTGGTCAAAGTGATAAAAAGAAAGAAACAAAGAAAGAAAATGGCTTCAAATTTCTTTGGAATACTTACTTCTTCAAAAGTTATTATTTCACATTGAAGTGGCAGTGCAGTGGCAACACTGCACTGCCACTTCACTATCTCTCTCTCTCTCTCTCTCTCTCTATCACTTTCTCTCTATCCCTTCCTCTCTATCTCGCTCAACGAACAAAGACAATATAATTGGAAATAGAGTCAGCATGTTCGAGTTGAGGTGGCTAGAAATTCTGGTACTTTTCAAAAATTGAACATGTCCTCGTTTGTCTACGGAAATTCTCGTAGGCTGCAATTGTTTCTTTTTACCATACTTTGAGGCTAGATACGAGCAGATAGTAGATTCTTTAAGCTGCTTGTCCTCCTGCCTGCATTGCTGTCATCATAAATCCCCACATATGTATGCATTTATTCATATCCTATATTTATGTAGATGTTTACATTTTCGTACATGTGCCCTCTCATGCATATTTCATTTGCTCGGTTAGATTGTTTGCTGCTGTTGGTTGAACATTTTACAATTCCCATTCAATCTGACAATAGAAGGTAAACATTTTTGGAAATTGTTATTTGCACAATAAACGTTCATTGTACGGTAGCAGACATACTTTGCATACGTAATATATTATACATATGAATATAATATATGCAGCATTTTAGGCGTTTTCGTAAATGTTTCACATGTTGAAGAAATCTACTCAAGTTGAGTTCATTTGTGTCTGTGCAGGATGCATCTCTCTCCCCTCTCTTGTCTATCTCTCTCTCTCTCACTTTCTCTCTCGCTCTTTTTCTATCTCTCTCCTTTTCTATCTCTCTCTTTTTCTCTCTTTGTGGCTTTCTCTAATATTTGCTACCGATTGCTTTCTACAGACAGAAGTATTAGCTCCTTCCATTGTGTGTGCACAACGACAAATGTTGTGCAGAATTTCAAGTGTGTGTAGCATTTGCAATGTGAATTTATCTGATTGTCTGAGCTGAGAGTGTGTAGGTATTTGTTATAAAATAAATTAGCCATTGTAATCAAATCTGCATCATTATTTGTTTGCGTATGCAAAATTTTGCATAATTTTAGGCTTTATTTAAAAACAAAAATAATGTTTTGCTTGGATTAATAAACGACAGAGGTAGACAGATTTTCATTTTAATATTCCTTACCACTAAGTAGCTACAAGAATTTGCCGAAAAGCTAAGGTATACTTTAAGGCTTCAATTTTATTTTTGGCTGAATGTTTTTTTTTTGTTTTTCTAAGATGAATATTGCTGAGTTTTTCAATGACTTTGGAAGTTTTCAATGTAGTCTCTCAGTTTTTAGTAATTAGATTTGCGTTTTTATTTGACTATGTGTACGAAATGTTGCATAGTTTCAGGCTAATTAGAAAAGTAAGTGGGAGTGTTAAATTGTTTGCCTGGAAAATATAAAAGTGAATATATAAAAGTGAAATTTACATGTACAAATTAGAGCCATTTATGCTTAATTTTTCTTACAAACATTGCATACTTTTAAGCTGATACTTTTTCTAGGTAATATTATTAAACTAAGCTAAAAAGTGGTTTTGAGTTTTGTTACTCTTTTTCACTTACGGGTACTTTAAAGGTATTCGGCAAATAAATCAGAAATTGTAATGAGAACAGCAGTATTTGTGTGTGAAAATGTTGCATAGTTTCAGGCTAATTAGAAAAGTAAGTGGGAGTGTTAAATTGTTTGCCTGGAAAATATAAAAGTGAAGATATAAAAGTGAAATTTATATTTACAAATTAGAGCCATTTATGCTTAATTTTTCTTACAAACATTGCATACTTTTAAGCTGATACTTTTTCTGGGTAATATTATTAAACTAAACTAAAAATTGGTTTGAGGTTTGTTACTCTTTTTCACTTACTGGTACTTTAAAGGTATTCGGCAAATAAATCAGAAATTGTAATGAGAACAGCATTATTTGTGTATGAAAATGTTGCATAGTTTTGTGCTTAAAAATGCAGAAACTTTTCTATGTATTGTACTTTTCCATTATGTACATAAGTAGTTTCAACAAGAAAGCAATCGGCTTAAGTCACTGAAAAAGTTAAGGTATCTACAAAAAAATAAAATATATTAATATGGCGTCCAGTCGCCACCATTCTTTGTAATTTCATTACAACAGAACTGCATGCTATCGACTAATCTTTCAGCATATGACCGTGTTAAACTTCGCCCTATTACCCTAAGAAGCCGTTTCAAATGATTTGTTGAACGTATCTTTTTTCCACGTTGTTTTAACTTCATAAGAGCCCAAATATTTTCCATCGGATTCGCATCTGGCGATTGTGAGGGCGAATTCAATGAGGTTATGCCATTTTCCTCTTTCCAACTGCTACACAATCGCGACTGCGATGTTTTGGGTCGTTGTCCTCTTGAAGAACGCAATCTCGGCTTCCTGCCCCAAACCACATATCCGTTGATGGCAGAAGTCCACGACAGTATATCGTGGTCATGAAGTTGGCATCCAAATTCCTCGTGAACATGATTAATTTGCCAAATCCTTGGTTTGTGAAGCATCCCCAAACATGAACCTTTCCTGGATGTTTCACTGATCATCGCTGGAGCATCTTACCGTCTTTAGTGGACCAAGCAAGCAAGCGTAATAGTGTTTGTCATCCAAAAGGAGGGGAGGATTCGTCTGTGAACACCACTTGGCTCCAATAGTCATCCACATGTTCAGTTGCCCACACTCTTGGCGTTTTTTTATTTACTTTGCAGTTAGTAAGGGTTTTGCCGTCGTTGATTGAAATTGGATCTGAAACTCCCTCCACGAAACTCCACGGTTTCTTATTGTATTCAGAGAGACATTTATACCCTTTCGAGCCTATTTTCGTTTAGCTGCTTTCAAGGATATGGCTGGATTAGCTTCGAAAATCCTCTTTATAACCAAGTCCTTCTGTTTCGAGGTAGCTCTGCAAATGCCGCGATTTGGCAAGTCGCCCACATTTTTGTGCACCAAAAAGTTCCAATGGTTCCAATGCTGGACAAATGCCTTCAACTTTTTTAAGTACTTCGAAGCACTCAAGTGGGACGTATTGGGACCTTTTGGATGGGAACAAAGAAAGACTGCTGCAAAACGTTTCGCGTTCACGGAACTCATTTCTTAAATATGCTCTTGAGACGAAAGCATATAATGGACTGTTTCTACAATTGCATTACGACATTTACAATGCAATCAAGTTTTTTGAAAATCAAGGCCTACTTGATGTTCAAATTATTTCATGCGAAAAAGCCGATTGCTTTCTTCTTGAAAGTACTGGATTTTTATTCAATTGAGATAGTAACAGTTTGAGAGAAAATCTAAGGAAAATTTCAGAATTTCTATCTTACTTTTCTATGTTATTTTTTTACTGCATATTTTTCAGCTTTAAGTATCATTTTTATTTTCTGATAATAGCTCAACTAATTAAGACATATTTCGAAGTTTACTATTAACATATTTTAAATGCTCTCCAAAATTAAATCAGAAGTCGCAAACAAATGTTGCATACTTTGTGGGTAATAATTTAAGAAAATTGTTCCCTATTTTTATTTATTTATTTTTATGTAGCCTGTTATTACAAAGGTTTCTAAGTTGGAAAGTTGCTTTGAACAATGTTCAGCTTATTAACAGAAATTGTATACTCATCTGCAACTTGATTTTGCTTAAAAACAAAGTATACTTTTAGGCTGTAATTAGAAATTTCCAAGCTAAATTTCATTGGCTTAAAGCCTTCTTTTTTGAAAATTCTTGGAAATAATAAATTATCATTTATGTGTAAAAGAACGGAATCACTCTTTTATGAATTTAATTAGAAGGTTTTACAAATCTTAAGCCTTCTGTGGTAGTACACAGCAACGAGAGAATTATTAAATGTCAGTGTGCAAGCTGATGAAATTTGCAGATAATTGAGAGGTAACATGAATGCATCCAGTATTTCTAACAGTTTATGGCAGTTTTCAGTTTTTGTGGAAATGCAATTGCATAGTTTTAGGATTTAGATAATTGCTTTCATTAGTAATTGGGTATTTTGTGAAGAATAGGTTTTACGAGCAAATATTTCTGCCATGCAAATGAAATTAGAGAATACGAAAATAGGAAACTGTCAATCAATTGTGTGTTTCTGAAATTTTCTGCATATTTTTAGGGTTGAATTAAATGATGTTTTAATTAAATTATGCTCAGTAAAGGAGAGAGAAAAAGGAGAGATACGCCAAAAATTTGGAATTTCTGTTGCGGCTTAAAATTCTGGCATACTTTTTTAGGTGGTAAATTTAAAGTCCTTAGATTTTCTAGTATTTCTCTAGCATACTTTTGGGTGGTAAATTTCAAATGCTTTAATTTATAAATAAACTATTACGATGCATTTTTCTATAACAAGTTCAGTAAATTAAGTCACTGAAATCAAGAATTCTGAAATACTATCCTTTCTTCTCCTCCCACCGTTCTCTTTAATTATTCCTGTATCCTAAAACTTATTTAGTTTGAAATTCATTTAATTAGTTTCTTTAATGATTTTTCAACTTTTTTGACCTGCACGCTGAAACTGACACGTTTGCCACGTAAGACAAATTTTTTAACAAATTTTCTCTTTGCAAGATGAAAGAAAATGCTTTCTGAATAGGACCGCACTTATTTTGATATTTAGCTCACACACACACACACACACACAGAGTGAGAGAGAAGAGGAATCATTTAGATTCTTTACCGCCAAAGCAAGAAAGAAAACCCCACGACTTCCTTCAAATCTTTACATATTACTTATTTATTCATTAGCTTCTGACAGTACATATGCTTGCCTGAGCAAGGAAATATGCCATGTATACAAATACAAATACAAATATAAAGGCAAATGAAAACCCACACCGACATGTGCTCTCCGGCTTGCTGTAGTTACAGTTTGCGGTTGATGGGAAAATTCAAAGAGATTAAACCTAGCGGCTAGGTATTTTTTTCTTCTTCTAAATATTACTTTACGAAGATTTGCTGCAAGTGGTGGAAGGCAACAGTCGAAGACAGCTGAAGTCGGTACTAGGTAAAGGGTTTTGTCTTTTTTTTGTGATGCCTAAAAGTAGGCTATAGATATGGATTATATACAGTTTAACTACTTATTTATATTTTGCAGCTTGAAACTAAACTTTAATGGTTTGCAATAATTTTTGTTTCTATGGCTTGATTAAGGTTTGCGGTTGCATAAAATGAATATTTCAGAGGAAAAAGCTGGAAGCTAAAGTTCACAGTTAGAGAGAGAGAGAGAAAGAGAAAGAGACAGAGAGAGAGAGAGAGTGTGAGAAGGAAGAAGATAGAGTGCAACTCATTTCACTCACGCTACTTTTAAGAAGAATTAACGTATTTGTTTTTTGACTTGCAGAAATTTATATAATTTATGTTTACCTCTCTTACATATTGTTGCTGTTGTTTATTTTTGTCTTCTTTCTTTTACTTCCTTTCTATTCTTCGGACTATCGTTGCCTGCTGCTGCTTTCTCTAATGTAACTCGTTTAGTTCAACCTAAGTCAAACTGCTTTAGCTGGCAAGGAGCATCGTAATGTCTTTCCCCTTCATTAGAGTGAATTATTATTTTATAAGTTTGGGGAGCATGAAATGTATGCTAAGCTGGAGTAGTAATTTTTCTAGTGAGCAGCTATAAATTGCATTCAATCCTTCAACCATGCTCCACTTTCGCAATTGACCGCCACAAAATGCTTTTACATTATTTTAATATTTTCCAAATTTTAAAACTTGTATTCAATTGAAAAATTTTACAAAACAATCAATTTCCAAGCCTTAAGCATTTAATTCTATAAGTGCTAAACTGTTTGAGCTTTCACACTAAGTAGAGGGCGCTTTTTGAAAAAGCTTTAATCATATCGATGATGTGATATTTAAAGTGTTTTAAAATCCAATATTTTGAAAAATTTGCTTTCCATTTCTCTAAATTTAAACACTTTCTGCATTTGCCCATTAGATGGCGCCACTCACAAAAGCTTAAATCGGCCTTAAGTGCTTTAAAATCCATTATTTAAAAAGAAGTTGACTTTCATTTCTATATAGAATTTCCTTAGATTTAAATAGTTTCTGCATTTGCCCATTAGATGGCGCCACTCACAAAAGCTTTAATCAGTATCAAGTGTTTTAAAATCCAATATTTTAAAAAATTTGTTTTTTATTTCTCTATGAGTTTTTTTTAGATGTAAACACATTCTGCATTTGCCCATTAGATGGCGCCACTCACAAAAGCTATAATCGGACTCAAGTGCTTTAAAACTCATTATTTAAAAAAAAAATTCCTTTCATTTCTATATAGAGTTTTCTTAGATTTAAATAGTTTCTGCATTGCCCATTAGATGGCGCCACTCACAAAAGCTTTAATCAGTATCTATATTTTAAAAACTTTGTTTTTAATTTCTCTATGCCCATTAGATGGCGCCACTCATAAACGCTTTAATCGGACTCAAGTGCTTTAAACCCCATAATATTAAAAAAGTGGTTTTTCATTTCTCTAAGAGTTTTCTTGGATTTAAATAGTTTCTAGAGGTGCCCATTGGATGGCGCTTTAGAAGCTTTAATCAGTTTCAAGGGTTTTAAAATCCCATAGTTTAAAATTTTTTTTTCTTTTCTGTAAGAGTTGCCTTAGATTTAAACACATTTGCATTTGCCCATTAGATGGCGCCACTCACAAAAGCTTTAATCGGTATCAAGGGTTTTAAAATCCCATATTTTAAAAGCTTTGTTTTTAATTTCTCTATGAGTTTTTTTTTAGATATAAACACATTCTTTAAAATCTATTATTTTAAAAAAATAAACGGAACTTTTTTGTTGTTATTGTTGATACATTCAACACACAGGGTGTATCTCTATAAATGCATTGTGTCGATTGGAAGGAAGATTGATAGGTGGCAGGAAGAAGGAGTGAGAAGGAGCGAGGGAATGCAATGACAGGACATCCATTAGATGGCGCCACTCATAAAAGCCACTCAGTCCAAAAGTACCTTCCTATATCACGGTTTTTTGCTCTAAATCACTTACTACTGATATCATTTTACAACGTACATTGAGTTATATTTCTTATCTCGAAAGTTTTACCATTACAAGAGATACGTTTTTTTTTGTCACTTTTTGTGACATTAAAGTCAAACTATTTGATCAGGGTCTTAAGCTATTTACGCCTAACTTTACCATATGCCATAAAACGTGAATTGAATTTTCATTGCAAACATTAATAATGAACAAAAGTGTAATGAATTATAGAAGACTGTGTTTCCCTCAGCAATAACTTTTATGGTTAACCACTAGAGGGAGCTAAGTTTTTATCTGTTTGAACTCTAACGATTTTATATTTATGTAGTTCTAACTATTCTATTTAACAGCTCAATACATTTCATAAAGTTTTACTGGAATAACAAGTTTGGTTTTTAATCGCTAGATGGCGCCAACTTAAAAGCTGTTGTTGACTATCGAATAATAGAAATCGATAATCAAGAAAAGCTTTTAAGTTTTGGCGCCATCTAGTTTCTCCCGCTGCCTTTGAGTATTTCTCCGTAAATTGTGAACAAAAAGGGAACGTTTTTCAGATTTTCTACATTTCCCAGTGAAATAGTTTTTGCTGGTCACTAGGTGGCGCTACTTGTAATTACCTTTCTGCTTCACCTATTTCCCTTCTGCAGCTTGATAACTGTTATAATTTTACTTTTTTTTTTACTCTAAAAATTTTATTTGGGAATATTCAATTTGATAGATGAAAAGTTTAACTTTAACAAGAACGCAATACACTTTTTTTTGCTACTAGATGGCGCTATACTCTAAAGCTTTCATTACATGAAGGTATTTATTAAGAAACATATTGTGAAACGTGAAACTTTAAACGAATTTCTTATAAAATTCAAGCACTTTATCAACAAGCTTTTTTTTCTATGTCCAAATATAAAAAATTTAAAGATTTCATAAGAAGAACTTGGTATAGTTTTCGGTGCTATCATCATAAGTCTGCAACAGATATATTTCTATATTAGAACTAGACATTTTTCTATATTTTCCACAGCCAAAAGTTTTTGCTTTGAATGCTTTCTCATTTACCAATAGATGGCGCCAAACTTAAAAGCTTTTAAGTTTGCTGCTTTCACTTTATACCACTAGAAGGCGCTACAGTCAAAACCTTAAAGATGGGCTGCTTTTTCATTCTGCCTCCAAATGGCGGCATAATTAAAAGCTTTCGATTTGCTGATTTTGCTTTGTGTCACTAGATCGCGCCACTCTCAAAAGCTTTAATACCTCACCATAACAAATTATCATGATTTTTACATCAGCATTACAACACGCACAAGTCATAAACATGGCAGCTGTAAGATTTCTGTATTTCCATTGAGACTCACTGTAATAACATGAATTTATTCTTCTTGTCTTGGTGAACATAAAAGATTAATTTCATTTCCACACTTTCTTTTCCTTCCCTTTTTGGGAAATTATTGTCTTTGTTGTATTTTTAAAAATAATTATTATTTTGTTGCCTTTTCGCATATTAATGACGAGAATACAATGTGAAAGTGAATGAGGCAAGACAGTGGAAAGCAGTTAAGTTTTAATGCTAAAGTCGAGGGATTCACTTGTTTCGCAACTTAAGGTCTTATTTTTTTTATTGTAAAAGTAATTTGATTTTATGGGTTGTGGAAACTGTAAGTAAAGCTAAAAATTGGAAAAGGAATTATATTAAACTGCCTGGTAAAATAAATCCCAGCATGTAGATAAGGTATCCTGTGTTTTGAGGGAAAATAAAAATAAAAATATATTGGAAATATTATTTGGGTTTTTTTCAATGGCAAAAGGTCAATTCCATTGTAGCATTTGCAGCCTTTCTTGTACTTATTCGTAATTTTATTTATTTTCTATTATACCGAGACGAAATTGTTAAGGTGTTTCTAATTATTGCACACACATTAAGTTCAATGAAATATTGTTTAAATGTTTTAAAAGGATCGTAAAGCTATGCTTGGACTGAGATTCTCCAGAGAAATGGGGAATCTTGAAAAAAAAATTCTTCTTCTCACTTCTTCTTATCACTTATTGAAATTCATTATTCTTATAGCTATCTAACAAAAACAAAAAAAGAAAAAAAAAATCATTAAAAATAATCGTTCAATTACTTAATAAATTTAGTAATAGAATATTTCATAGCACATACTTTTAGGCTTTACTCACCTGTCCACAAAACACACCGAATGAATCCGAGCATTTCCAATAATTTAATATTCATTTATCGAAAGTTTTCATACTTAAACACATACGAGTACTTTTTAACTTTTCTACAACCCATACCTAAACTTTTTTAAAAATAATCTTGAGCCTGAAAGTATGCATTGAAAATAAATAATATTGTTAATTTCATAACTAAACACATACGAGTAGTCTTTCTCTTTTTTGACAATCCATTCCCATACTTTAATAAAATTACTCTTGAGCCTGAAAGTATGCTTTCAAATTATATAATATTGTATGAAATGTGTTAATTTCATAACTAAACACATACGAGTACTCTTTCTCTTTTCTACAACCATTATACTCACAATTTAATAGATAATTTTTTGTTGAGCCTAAAAGTATGCATTCCAAATAAATAACATTGTATGAAATGTGTTAATTTCATAACTATCCACATACGAGTACTTTTTCTCTTTTTTTTACAATCCAGTCCCATACTTTAATAAAATTGCTTATGAGCCTGAAAGTATGCATTCAAAATAAATAATATTGTTAATTTCATAACTAAACACATACGAGTACTCTTTCTCTTTTTTGACAATCCATTCCCATACTTTAATAAAATTACTCTTGAGCCTGAAAGTATGCATTCAAAATATATAATATTGTATGAAATGTGTTAATTTCATAACTATCCACGTACGAATTCTCTTTCTCTTTTCTACAACCATTATACTCACAATTTAATAGATAATTTTCTTGAGCCTAAAAGTATGCATTCAAAATAAATAACATTGTATGAAATGTGTTAATTTCATAACTATCCACATACGAGTACTTTTTCTCTTTTTTTTTACAATCCATTCCCATACTTTAATAAAATTACTCTTGAGCCTGAAAGTATGCATTCAAAACAAATACTATTGTGCGAACTGTGTAATAATAATCTAAGTAAATTTCTTAGCGTATATAATGCATAAATAAAGATCAAGTTTTCCGTAAATTTGTATCACATTTAAGTAAACCATACATGGCTTTTTTATGATCAAAATATTTTCCCCTTTTCCTAAAAGTATGTAGAGAAAATTATTGTTTTTTTCTAATGCCACACTTATCTTTAGAAGGAGTTATTACCGAACATATGCGTTAAGTTTTTATGCACAACACGCGTAGCTGTGTTATTTCATGGGCTATGCCATATTGCGCCTAAAAGTATGTAAACATCAATAAAGTCTAAAGCGAGTTTGAGCACCCTAAAACTTTGTTAAATGTACAAAGATAAGATGAAAAAGTGAAGAAAGTGACTTGAGCATTTTATAAGCAGTCTTAATGTTTATGAAAATGGCTTTTCATATGTGGTATAAATGTATAAGTGGGGAAGTGTGTGGAAGTGTGTGGAAGTGTGTGGTAGTGTGTGGTAGTGTGTGGAAGTGTGTGGTACTGTGTGGAAGTGTGTGGTAGTGTGTGGTAGTGTGTGGAAGTGTGTGCGTGCATGTCTTTTTAATAGCGCTTACTACTGTGGGCAAAAGTTAGTAAGACTTTTTAATTTAAATTTCACGCGGAACCCATTCATCAAAATATTATTTTTTTAAGGTTGGTATGACTGTCGGCGGTGACATCTGTGCCAAATGTCACATCAAAATAATCATTAGTGTTTAGTATACGCTTGTCTTTCTGAAGTACAAAAAGTGCATTCGGCGATTTTCACAATGAGTGAAATTATTCAACAAAGAAGTTCCATTAAATTTTGTGTGCGGAATCAAATTTCTGGTGCGGAAACGTTCAGAATGTTGCAAAAGGCCTTCGGTGATAATTGTATGTCGCGAGCAAGTGTTTTTGATTGGTACAAATTGTTCAAAGATGATCGAGAACGCGTTGACGACGAACCACGTCGTCCAGGACGGCCATCAACATCAACTGATGATCGACACGTCAATAAAATCAAGGAATTGGTGCTCGAGAATCGACGATTAACAGTCAGAGACCTTACTGGCATCGTTGGAATATCGGAAGGATCAGTGAAAACCATTTTAAAACATCCTTTGGGCCTAAGAAGAGTGAATGCACGATTGGTTCCAAAATCACACTCACACTGCATTGGTTTTACGAGACTATTTTGCCAAAAATTCGACTGACATCGTTCCGCAACCACCCTTTTGGCCCTATTCGCCTGACTTAGCACCGTGTGACTTAGCACTTTTGGCTATTTTCTAAACTCAAAAACCCGCTTCGTGGACACCGTTTTGAGTCAATTGAAGACATTAAACATGAATCGCTAAGCGCATTGAAGGCTATGCCGGAAATTGAGTTTAAGAACTGTTTCGAGAATTGGAAAAAACGTTGGCACAAGTGTATTGTGGCCGGGATTGGGGGGGATTACTTTGAAGGGGACGAAATAGATTTGGAAGAATGAATAACAAAATTTGAAATTATGAACAAAGTCTTACTAACTTTTGCCCACAGTAGTATATTTCATATTTATTTTTAAGAACTTTCCATACGCTTTCATGAGTTCTTTTACTTTTTCTTCCACACTTATCGGGTATTTTATCCTTTTGACAACAAAAACTTTTCTCCTATTTTGGTATATTTTTAGGCGTTTCCGGTAAATACATAGTATGCATGCGTATTGGAAACAATTTAAGTGCTTTTGTGTCTTCTTTTGTTTACATATTTCATGCATAAATATTTGTTACCACATTGTATGCGTACGGAAATGAGTGTAAATAATTTTGTTATCATTTGTCTTTAATATACATATGTATGTATACGATGCAGCATACTTTTAGGCATACGGCCGTACATTCATATTTTATATATGGTATCGGATTTAGGGCACACATTTCATTATTCTATGGTATATGTAATTTTTACGCAGAAAGACATACCATTTCCGCCAAAAGGTATGCTATAGATAATATAGGAAATGAATGTTTCATTGTTTGCATAACCATTAAAAATGTTTTGTTTGTTTTCTCTTTTAGTTTTCGAGTGTTTGTTGGCATATTTAGTTGAAGGAATAATATTTATTTTTGATTTGGGGACAAGTAAAAGAGAATTCGAAGACTTTACTTTGCTTTACTTTACTTTTAATGGCACAACAGCCCATGGAGGGTCTAGGCCGAGCTTTTCGCAAATTCGAAGAACATTATTATAGAAAAGTGAAGATGATTTTTGAATGACAAGAAATTCACAAGTCATTTCAATTTGAAAATAATCGCAAAATTTTTAACTAAACTAAGTTTAAGAAAGTTCATTGTACTTTATGTTTGAAATATAAAAAATTTCTAAATTTAAGCAAACATTTCCTCGAAAAATTTCTTCAATTTAATGCCAAAAATATGAATGATATTAAATAAATTTTAAATTTTGCAATTGCGAGCATTTTCAAGCACCAATTTCCTTCCATTTTCCATTGCAAAAGCGAATGAAAGCGCATCGCTCCTCTCCACTACACAATTACGTAGCATTTGTATCATTGCTTAATTTCTCAAACATTTTGCTGTTACTGCAGAAAATGTGCAATAACCAACAACCAACTATGTGCTTTTACACATAAAACATTTCATTTCTCGCACCTACACCTCAATAGAATTCCAATTGCGCGCACCTGAAGAATTAAATTCACTTTTGTGTGAGTGCGCGCTCACTCACTCAGACCCACATATACACACACACACACACACACACACACACACACACACACACACACACACACACACACACACACACACACACACACACACACACACACCCACGCACCCACACACATACACGTTGCTGCTGCGGTCAGTCGACCAGTAAACCACACGACACGGTCCATGTTTTCGCCCAAAATTTCAATTTGTGCAATTGTGTGGCGCGCTCGAAATGGAATTACCCTTTTCGTTGTTGTTGTTGTTGTTGCTGTTGTTGTTGTTGTTGCATACAGCAAAATGAAAATCAGTTTTGCAAGTGCACATTACCGATAACTTACTACTGCTACCTACTTTTAGTGGTGGCGATTGGGAAATAGCGTTTGCAATTGAAAGGCTCAGTACGACTTGAATTTCTTAACTTTTTGCAATTTTCAAAGTCTATTTTTAGGTGTTGACTGAAAAATAGTATTGTACACTTTGGAAGTATCTGGTACTTCCAAAGTGTTGAATGAAAAAATAGCACTATTTCGATGAAAGCCTTAAGAAGAAGTTATAGTTATAGTAGATTTTTCAAAAATTTCAAAGTCTACTTTTAGGAGAACATTGATAATAAACATATTTTAAGTATACTTTTAGGTATTGCAAGACAAATATGATCATTCCGATGACAGTTTAACGAAGATTTAAACCCATGTTGAACATCGTAAAAGTATTCTTTGAATTTTCACATTTTTGTAGACTAATTTTAGGTGTAAGATCATCATTAAATTAGCAGTACAGTGTCGCGATTTTAGTTAGGGTAGGAAAATAGCTTTTTCCGTTCAAAGTCAGTCTCAAGAAATGAATACACTTTATTGAAGTTCGTAGGGGAGTTTAAAGATTTTACATAGTTTTAAAGTCTACCTTCACGTGCTCGTTGAAAACTACTTGAAACCCTCAACCCTCATAAGTCATGGTTTGTTGTGGTAATTGAAAAAACTCACTTTTACATAAGATAAGTGTGTCAAGAAATGGTCACAGCACGGTGGACCGCGACGTTAAATGACTTGGTTACTATAAAACTGGCTGCCTAGAGAATAAATACCCAGTTCGTTGTAGTTTCTAAGAGAATTTTCAGATTTTCCACAGTTTTATAGCCGACTGCTTCAACCAACATCTGAAGTTGGAAAAAATGGTGCTTTCGAGAAGCAGGTCTCGAGGAAATTTACATCTAGTTCATGCATAATCTAGAAAGATGACTGACGAGGGTGTTGACAAAGAAACTAAAGAGAAAAATTGCCAATCCAAAAATCAAAGGAGATAACTTTAAGCATAACCTAGCTACATGGAGCTAGGGTAAAAGCGCCATCTATGGACAAGCTACAGCCTCTAGAACTTTTAGTGATGGTGCCATCTGGCGTTAAAGCTCTAAAGCTGCCTGCAAGCGAATAGTGTTCTTACTGCTTCAAATTATGTGCATTTATTAGATTGTCTAAAAGTTTGTCTGTTATTTCTAGAATTGAAATTTTGTGATTTTATTGAACGGAAACTCAAGCAGCAAATGCAGCGAAGTGCGAGTACTTACTAATCTGAAAAGCGATTAGCATGCAAACAATTTAAATCAATTTGTAAATTCAAATGGTGTTCATAAGTTTATCAACAGCAACGTCGTTAGCGGCAGAAGCAGGCGAAAACTTTGACTGCACTCACACACACACACACACACACACAAACACACACACACAAACACACACACACAAACACACACACACACAAGCAAACAAACAAACAAATTGATTTTTCCATACATTCAATTATTCTAATAAGATTTTCGATGGAAAACTTATTATGTGCCAAGTGTGCTGCGCGGTTTGCATAATGAATAATGAACTTTTCACATAGTCAATGACTGTGGACAGGGAGAGAGATGATGAAAGTTGTTGAGAAGGAGAGAGATAAGAGAGAGGCTCAAGGGAAAAGAAGAAGGGAGCAGGAGAGAATCTGTGTTCGAAATTCTAGCTGCCAAAAATGGAAGTGATTCAAACAAAACCTTCAAACCTTCAAACAAAAAGATTCAATTCACACCTCTCACTCGTCTGCTGTAAAAGTTTTTGCGGTTGATGGCAGTGCATACGAAATTGATTGAGCCATCTTCGGCTGTTGCTTTGGTGTGGGGAATTGAGTAGAGCGGAGAGTGGGGAGGTTTCTCGAAAGCTCAACTCAACATGATATTACTCATTTTAACGAAACTAAGCGATTGTGAAATGTGTGTGTGTGTGTGTGTGTGTGCGTGCGTGTGTGTGTTTGTGAGTTGGAAAATGTCTCGAGGTTAATAACAAATTAGTTACAAATCAAGTAGGAGACAAAAATTTTAAATAAAATGATAAACACGACAGCAGTTGAAGCTTATTGATATCTTATTTTCTGTTACCTTGAAGTTGGAGGAAAGGGAAAGAAGAAAATGTATTTGGCCTGTGGTTTTTTAAATTTTTTGCGCTATAATATGCATAAAAAACGCTAATGGAGAGGAAAATTACTTAGGCAAAAGTCTAAAGGAATGAAGCGTTAATTCATTCTAAGCGCAGAAAGGTAATTTCTGCAAGTTCTTTAAAAATTAGGTGAATTAAAATTGGCATATGAAAATATGTATGCCAAATATGTACAATGCAAATTTGGTCTAGGTAAGCATACAGCGAAAATAAGAGAGAGAGAGAGAGAGAGGTAGAGAGAGGTAGAGCATGACAAAGTAATGACATTCGTGGTAGCTTTGTTCTTGGTATAAAAAATTTTCGTGAGCATAGATAGAGAAATCATAAGCACTCCAAATAACGGCATTATTGGTTGTGTTATTGTTATTGTTATTGTTACATAGGAATGATGTGAGCAAAGTCGAGTCAGAGAGCAAAAGTACCGCCATTCGCGATAGTGTTGTTGCTGTGATTTTAGTGTAAAAATGACTATTAATTGAGTTATGATCACTGATTCATCGTAAGCGAAAATATGTGAAGAATTTTACAGGGAGGTTTTTTGTACTTTATGACTTTATGTAGCTAATTAAAAGTTTCTAACTGATTTTCTCTAGAATTGCTAACAATAAACTTGACTAAATTCATGGAGAAATTATGCTGAGAGCATGAAAAAAGGAATGACATTCGTGGTAGCTTTGTTCTTGGTATAAAAAATTTTCGTGAGTATAATAACGGTATTATTGGTGGTGTTGTTGTTGTTGTTGTTGTTGTTGTTGTTGTTGTTGTTGTTGTTGTTGTTGTTGTTGTTGTTGTTGTTGTTGTTGTTGTTGTTGTTGTTGCATAGGAATGATGTGAGCAAATTCGAGACAGACGCGTGTAAACATTTTGTGGCTAACCAGCATCATTTTATATTAAAATTTTCACAGGGAAGCGCAATATACATAAATTTTCCGGCTATTTCCATTCTGCAGCTTCGGGATCATCTCCTGCTGCCGTCTTATTTACACTCTCTTTGTA
The DNA here is from genome assembly GCA_958295655.1 of Palloptera scutellata. NCBI lineage: Eukaryota > Metazoa > Arthropoda > Insecta > Diptera > Pallopteridae > Palloptera > Palloptera scutellata. Next base: position 58,475,614 of record OY282452.1, on the reverse strand, counting down.
AACAAATGAACGAATGGCCATTAAGTATTATAATATTATAGGGCATATTATTATTATTTTTGCAAATATTTCTATGTGTAATGAGCCCAAGAAAAATAAGCACAGGTTGCATGGAAATTTTTCTATTTACACGAGTATTCTGCACCAAATTGCTTCCGTCTCCAGAGACATTCACATATGAGCTTATATAGAATACACATGTGTTTGCTTAGGTACGTGCTATTACATACTTATGTATGCGTAATAATAATATTCAATTTAACTTGTATGCAAATAATAATATAAAGAGTAAATACAAAAATAACAAGAAAGCAAATAATCACCAATGTCTCCTACACGTTTGCAAAATGTATGTATGTGTTTGTTTCTCTCACTCTCTGCTTTCTTCTCTTCTCTTGTTTACTTTCTTTTTGCTCATTTCTACCTTTTTGCACGCCATAAATTTGGTTGCTTTGGTTGCTTCCTTTGTGTTATTGCAATCAATAAACCAATATATTTATATAGAATTTATGCATTAGGAAAATTGTAAAGAAATGTAGAAGCATATGCTGTAAAGTGAAAAGGTGAAATAATTTTCATTAAGAAATTAAAATAAAATTTAGCAGCTAATACGTATCAATGAGAAATTTCACAACACTCTCTGTGAAATTCGAATTTATTTTTCTTTGATATTCAGTTTGTTAATTGGCTCAGAACTTTTTGGTGGGTATAATATATGTATATATATACATAATATATATATATATACATATGTATATATATACATAATATTTTATTTCCTCCGATATGAATCAAATTTAAAATCGTTCGTTATCGTATGCCTCGATTTTTCTCTCTATACTTTTGCTCGCTACTTTTGTTTGCATAATTTGTATACTATATACAAACAATAACAACATCACAAGGAAGAATTCCGTTATCTAGTATGTATGCTAGCAAGTTTTTGCTCTCTCTCTCTCTCTGTTTTTCGCTCAGTGCTCACCAACATTTCCGAGCTAATAATTATGTATATGCAACAACAACACAAGGAAAAATTCCGTTATATAGTATGTACTGCTGTGGGCAAAAAGTAGTACGACTTTTTAATTTAAATTTCGCGCGGAAACCCATTCATCAAAATATTATTTTTTTAAGGTTGGTATGACATATGTCGGTGACATCTGTGCTAAATGTCACATCAAAATAATCATTAGTGTTTAGTATACGCTTGTCTTTCTGAAGTACAAAAAGTGCATTCGGCGATTTCACGCATTTCACAATGAGTGAAATTATTCAACAAAGAAGTTCCATTAAATTTTGTGTGCGGAATCAAATTTCTGGTGCCGAAACGTTCAGAATGTTGCAAAAGGGCTTCGGTGATAATTGTATGTAGCGAGCAAGTGTTTTTGATTGGTACAAATTGTTCAAAGATGGTCGAGAACGCGTTGACGACGAACTACGTCCAGGACGGCCATCAACATCAACATCAACTGATGATCAACACGTCAATAAAATCAAGGAATTGGTGCTCGAGAATCGACGATTAACAGTCAGAGACCTTACTGGCATTGTTGGAATATCGGAAGGATCAGTGAAAACCATTTTAAACATCATTTTGGCCTAAGAAGATTGAATGCACGGTTCCAAAATCACTGCATTGGTTTTACGAGACCATTTTGCCAAAATGACAATTCGACTGATATCGTTCCGCAACCTATTCCACCCTATTCGCCTGACTTAGCACCGTGTGACTTTTGGGTATTTTCTAAACTCAAAAAACCGCTTCGTGGACACCGTTTTGAGTCAATTGAAGACATTAAACATGAAGGCTATTCCGGAAATTGACTTTAACAACTGTTTCGAGTATTGGAAAAAACGTTGGCACAAGTGTATTGGGGCCGCGGGGGATTACTTTGAAGGGGACGAAATAGATTTGGAAGAATGAATAAAAAAATTTGAAATTATGAATAAAGTCTTAATATCTTTTGCCCACAGTAGTATGCTGGCAAGTTTTTGCTCTCTCTCTCTCTGTGTTCCGCTCTGTGCTCACCAACATTTCCGAGCTAATAATTATGTATATGCAACAACAACAACAACAACAACAACATCAGATCAGTTGTATATGTGATGTACATATATGCAACAATAACAACAACGCGTCAAATTAGCTGTATGGGAGATTTACACATAAAAATCACGATCCCATTTCGTTGTTGTTTGACTCTGAAAAAATTTTCCCAATCTGGAGATATTTATTTTTCGCATCCAACTCGAACTTTGTCGTTTTATCTCAAAGGTTTTCTGGGTTGATTCAGACTGTTTTTTTTTTGTGTTTCATTCGATTGTTGTTTTGGATCGAGAGACGAGTTTCACAACGCTTCAGAATAGCTGTGTATGTGATACTCATTTGTGTGGGCAATTTTCACTAAAAAATCACAAAGTCATCTTTGTTCTTGTTGTTGTTTGACTCAGATATTATTTTTTTTGGATCCAACTCGAACTTTGTCGCTTGATTAAGAACTTTTCTGTTTGTGTCAACAGTTTTTTTTTTTGGTTGATTCAGACGTATTTATTTTTTTTGTTCATAATGTTTCACCTGAGGCAAGGAAGGGCGCCAGCTTCTGGTAAGAGGAGAGATAAAGAAGAGGGAACCTATACGAATCAAGTACGTCCCCATTTTACACCCTTCCAGGCTTGAACGTCAATTTTTGCTATTCTTCTTAGAAATTATCGCCCGCAACTCTTTTGACTACCATTTTCTCCATCAAACTAAAAAATTGAGGTTCAAGTCTTGAAAGGCGTAAATGGGAACTAAGCAAAAGATGTTTGATTAATCCTCATACAATCAGTGTGATGGGCACGTCCATTTGCCTACCATCCCATCCTAGGTCTTACTACATCCTATCTTCTGGTTCTATATCCCATTTCTGCCTCCTTTTCTTAGCTTCTCCTTTAATATCTCCTCATCTTCCTATATTAACCTTTTACCTCATCCTTCTATTTTCTTCTCGTACCTGCACGTCCTACTTTCTCCTTAAAAACTTTTTCACCTCCTACCTCATCGTCGTACGCTCTCCTGTATTACCTGCTTCTCCTTCTAGTAACTTCTCTTCCTTTATTTTACCAATCCCTCCCCCTCTTCTAACTTAATCCCCTCCCCCCTTACCAATCAGCTTAAATTTCATGCCTCAGAGAGACAGAGCAAATACTGCTACCTGATGCACTCCCTCTTAATTTTAAAGCCACCATCTGTTTATGCAAATTTTAATTGTCTAATTCAGAGAAATAATTTTTGACAACTATCCTCGTTCTCATTGCATACTTTTACCGGCTCCATAAAATGCCATCAAATACCATCAACACAGCATTTTTCCAATTCAGTTTAATTCCGACTCTAACATTTCACTCTCTTTCTGCACATTGGCAATTTGCAACTTAATTTCACACTATGATTTGCATTACGCTCACACTTTCGCACAAAGTAATATAAATTTACGAGTGCAGCCTAAAATTATGCAAATGTATATGGTATGTTGACTATTATTGCTTCCAGTTCCATGGTAATTCCGTGGTCCGTGGGAGAGCTGCATTTGTTGCAGGCTGACGCTCGGGCAGGCGTTGGCTTAATTTTCTGTTGTTTATGTCTGTCTTTAATGTTGCTCGGTGTTGTTGGGTATAGCAGCTGCTGCTGCTGCTGCTGTTGTTGTTGTGGTTGTTGTTGTAATCGCAATTCATGCAAATTAGCTGCAATACTTACATGCATGCAGCGTCAGCCAATTTCTCTTCGTCGGCTTGGTCGGCTTGGTTGGCTTTCACTATACCAAGAGAATACGTATGTACGTTGTCGCTTGCCCCGTTCGTTGTCGTTGCGTTGATGGAAATTGCAGCTGACGTTTTTCGTTTTCCTCGTATCCCCTTTCAATGCGTCATGTCATGTGTGTGAAAATCATTTGCGGTAAGTAAATGATGTCGGGTGGCAGTATTCATTATTTAACCAAAACCAGAAACAGCCCAGAGAACAAATGGGCAAAACGAAAAATCCTTTATTGAAATTGCTTTTGTTTTTTCTTATTCATTTACGATTAAAAATTAATAGGTAATCATTTATCAGGAGGATTGTATTTTTGAAAGCTTAAGTTTTACTTAAAAGGGAGTACGCCTGGAAATTTGCGTATGGAAATATTTTTATCAAATTTCACATCATTGATACACACATTGAGCAAAAGCAAAAGCAAACCTCCGATGTGCTAAAGCGCCATCTCTAGTTTGTTAAAAGGAACTTTTGTATGCCATAGAGTGATTGCTTCCTATTTTGTCGGGCTAATCATAAGTAAATTATTGCATACTTTAAGGATCGTATAGAGAATGGTTTGGAAAATTATTGCATATTTTTAGGATCGTAAGGAAAATTGTATGCGCTGTTAGATAAACTTAGTGAAATTGTAGAAGTACAAGCGCAATTACGTACTTACTTATCATTGATAATACATAAGTAAAGAAAAATATACGATAAAATAAATCTTTGTGACGTTGTTTGCTTTTTCCTGCTTTCCCTTTTTTTTAAATCTTGCCATTTGCAGAATTTAACAACATTTTCAGGTATTCTCTTAAACTACCAGGTGTACTAGTATGAAACCGGTAATGCCATCTCTGTGTCGATAGGTAAAACTATACGCTCTCTCAAACCAAATCATTGACGTTATTTCTTCGCATTTAGTTCTGTCAACAATATTCAGTTCATAAACAATCAAGTTTCATACAACAACATTTTTTTTTTCTTTCGCAAAAATGTGTCGATTTTTGTGTCGATATGCGGACTTCATTGATTTTCTATTTCCAATTGAAGAAATCTGCTTTGGAATCTCATCGAATGCTTGTGAAAGCTTACGGCCAGCACACTCTAGGCAAAACGCAGTGGTTCAATAAGTTTAAAAGTGGCGATTTTGATGTGAGAAACGAAGAACGTGGAAGACCACCGAAAAAGTTTCAAGATGCCGAATTGCAAGCTCTACTCCATGAGGATGATGGTCAAACGTAAGAACAACTTTTGCAGAACATTTAAATGTGACCCAACAATGCATTTTTCACCTGCTGCCGTTTAAAAGCCATGGGATTGATTTTGAAGGTGGGAAGATGGGTGCCACATGAATTGACTGAAAGATTGAAAGACAGCAAGAAAATCGAAAAACCAGCAGTGAAATGTTGCTCGCCAGGTACAAAAGAAAGAGATATCTTCATCGAATTGTTACAGGCGATGAAAGATGGATCTATTTCGAGAATTCCAAACGTAAACGATCATATGTTAGGCCCGGTACACCGGCCAAATCGACAGCAAAGCCAAATCGCTTCCGAAAGAAGACAATGCTCTGTGTTTTCTGGGATCAGCGAGGTTGACCTTCTGACAGCAGGTGAAACAGTTACTGGTCAACGCTACCAACAACAATTGATTGATTTGAACCGTTTGAACTGTGCTTTGCGCCAAAAACGTCCAGATTATCAACCTAGGCAACACAAAGTGATTTTTCTTGATGACAATGCAACATCTTACTTTTTTTTACTTTTAATGGCACAACAGCCCATGGAGGGCCTAGGCCGAGCTTTTCGCATACACTGATGTTGTGCGTGTTATATTTGTACATGAATGGAAGGGACCTACAGTTTAATGCTGAATCCGAACGGCGAGGTGAAAAGCTTTTCATAACAATATTTACTCTTGTAGGTTTACCATTGCCTGCCAAGAGTTGGTGCTGTGTAGAAAAAATGGTTTTAAATTTTTTTTTTTTTTGTGGATTTTGTTTGTGTCGAGATTCGAACCCCGGACACTCTGCGTAGCAGTCCAACGCACTACCACGACGCCA
>OY282452.1:58392761-58469577 GCA_958295655.1 Palloptera scutellata | reverse complement strand
ATTGAGAGAGAGAGAGAGATCGAGAGAGAGCATTCAAACCTTTAACCACAAAATCAGGCAACAACCTTATTCCCCGCCTAAACACAAAAATAATCTACCTCTATCTATTTCCATGCGTCTCTGTCTGTCTGTCTGTCTGTCTGCCTGTCTGTCTGTCTGTCTGTCTCTTTTGTTAATGTCGCATTAAATGTTTTTCATTTATTTCGGTTTTGCTCTTAGTGTCGCTGCTGGCTTATAATATCAACTCGCACAGCAATCGGCATCAGCCTCAGCCTCAGCATCAGCATCAGCTGTTTTGTGTGCTTATCGTGATTGAAGCAAAAAGCTTAGCATTACATGTTCTTCTTCTTCTTCTGTTTACCTTTCCCCTTCTCTTTCCTTTCTTCTTTTGAGATACGGCAACCATGTAAAATGCTGAGAGATTTCGATAAGTTTCGTTATATTTTATTATTGCTTTTGTGTTATTGTCATTTTCATTTTCACCACACCATCGAAACCACACAAAATGCTTGCATATTTACAGGAGCTTACTTATGTTAAATATTGTTCATGTATGCATAATTTTTTCTTTATTTACTTTTTGCAATTGTAATATATTTTATTTGTTTATGTCAAAAAAAGTTCATCAACAATAAACATTGCATATTTTTTGGCGTGAAAATAAAGTGAGTTTTGTTTTTGATGTATATAATTGTTGGAATTTTCGTAACTTAATTTCATCTATTTTTTCAATTTCACATACTTAGAAGGAAAGACAACAACAATGAAACGAAACTTTTATTAGAATTCTCTTTTAACTCACACATTCAAACACTTTGGCATACTTTCACGTTCGTGTTCATGTTCATAGCTAGAGTTAAGCATAAATTTTCACTTTAACTGGTGAATGCTAAAAGGACAATTGCCTCAAAGGGACCCATTTTCGTTTTTGCACATCCTCATATACACACACACATACACACACACACACACACAGACATTATGCTGTGTGGTGCTGTGCTTTGGCTCTGTTGTGCTGTGGGTTTTCGGTATCTATGATTTAGCATAAATTATGTTTGTTTTCCACAAAAACATGATAACCGAACACATATACGACAGCTAAGCTCCTACACCATACATGAATGTACTATATGGAGGTGCTTGGTTAAATTGTTGACCCTTCATACCCAGCTGTAGACAGTATTAAACGCTTTAGAAAGCTAAGGTTTAAATCCTACAAGAGCCTCATTTGGTTTTGATTGAGGAGCTGAATGTCTAAAAATGTCAAGATTTTGAGCATCCTTTTTTTTGCGATAAAAATGGAAAGGTCCTGGCCACACGAGACCAATTGCACTGGTATCAAAACAATTTTCGCGCTATTGCTGTAAGCAGATATAAAATATGTAATAAATTTGGTTTCACGCAGCAGAATTGCACTCGTGTGACCAGACACAAAAATTGCTTTACTCTCTTTGACCGTTATTAACTAAAAAATTGTAAAAAAAAAAGTTAAGTCGGAGATAAAATGAGAAGAGTAAAATCAATTCCATCATGTGGAAGCATACAATTTTATCACTCTCTTGGAATTATTATTGTTTTCGGAGAAACTATAGGACATTAATATTCACTGGGGTATTATCAGCCTGCTTAATTAATTTATATTTTTTTCTTCTAATCGAAATACTGTCTTATTGATACTTAGATCCTTTTTGTCAGTTATAGGCAAGTAATGTAGTACTTTTTGTCAGTACTGTAATCTTCTCTTTCACTCTCTCTCCCACTCTCTCTCTCTCCCACTCTCTCTCTCTCCCACTCTCTCTCTCTCCCACTCTCCTCTCTCTCCCCACTCTCTCCCACTCTCTCTCTCTCTCTCTCTCTCTCTCCCACTCTCTCCTGTCTTATTGATACTTAGATCCTTTTTGTCAGTTATAGGCAAGTAATGTAGTACTTTTTGTCAGTACTGTAATCTTCTCTTTCACTCTCTCTCCCCACTCTCTCTCTCTCCCACTCTCTCCTCTCTCCCACTCTCTCTCTCTCCCACTCTCTCTCTCTCCCACTCTCTCTCTCTCTCTCTCTCCCACTCTCTCTCTCTCTCCCACTCTCTCTCTCTCCCACTCTCTCTCTCTCTCCCACTCTCTCTCTCTCCCACTCTCTCTCTCTCCCACTCTCTCTCTCTCCCACTCTCTCCCACTCTCTCTCTCTCTCTGTCCTCACTCTCTCTCTCTCACTCTCACTCTCTCTCTTACTATCTCTCTCTCCCCCTCTCCCACTCTCTCTCTCTCTCTCTCTCTCTCTCTCTCTCTCTCTCTCTCTCTCTCTCTCTCTCTCTCTCTCTCTCTCTCTCTCTCTCTCTCTCGCTCTCACACACACACAATAGTGATGCTCAAAAACGATTATGTACACACGCAAGATACTACCACATTTACACCTAAACCCCATTTACACCTTTCAACACTCGAAAGTCATGTCTTGAGTTTGTTGGATGGAAGAGTCGCAAAAAAAGGCTTAAGTTCAAAATATAAAAGGAAGGCTTTGCGTTCAAGCAAAAAAGTGAAAAGTGTAAATTTCTTCCTAGTTTTTTAAGATTTTCAACCCGCCATTTTGCGAGAGCATATGAGAACTAAAAAAAATTACACGAAAGACTCTCTTTGTCACATACGAGAATGTGTGAGTAAGTGAGAAAGAGAAAGAAATTTATAGCGTACAACAGAAAACAATAATCAAATCCATACCCAAAATGTTATTATGGAAATTCACGGAAACAATAGTTGCGGAAGGTCGAGGGAAGATCTTATAGATAAAAGAGAGTGCAGAGGATGCAGGGATTTTAAAAGTTCCTCAGGAGCCACGAACATAAGAGCTGAGAATTTTAAGGGCAAAAGGGTAAACAATCGTTTTACTTAACCGCTTTTTTCCGACTTCCCCAGGACCCGCAGGACCCTTTACCCTTTTGTTCACCTTCCCTTTCTCCACTCCACTCCACTCCACTCTCCACTCCACTCTCCTCTTCACTCTTTTTTTTGTTCCAGTGATAAGAAAAGAGCGAAGTTATCTTCTACCTTTCAACGTATTAGATATGAAAGGCTTAAAGTCATTACGTATGCGTGCAGGGGAATGCCCAAACATGCTATAAATCTCTCTCCCGTTTCCACCTCAGCTATCATAAATGACCCAAAGTGAATTGGAAATCTACTTTCAGGAAAACTTGCTGTATGGAAAAGGGGACTTACATTTGCAAGTAATTTTTCGCACTCTCGCTCTCTTTTCCGCGCTTTCTGTTCAATTCATTCTCCTCTTCTAATTTTTCTGTCATCTCCTCTTCCCTCTTCTCCTGACTTTTCCTCCATTACCTCTTCCATCTACTCCCGCTCTCACTTCTTCTCACTTCTATTCACTTGCCTCTACTTTCACCTTCTTTTCCTTTTCCAGCTCCTTTTCCTCAGTCGCTTCTGCCACAATCCTCTTTCATCCGCTCTCCCGCTCCTTCTTCACCCTTTTGTTCACCTTCCCTTTCTTATCACCTTCTTTTCCTTTTCTATTTCCTCTTTATTATTATTCTCACCCTCGCTTTTTTTCCATCTCATCTTGTTCGTTTTCTAATTTCTATCCTCTCTTCTCATACCTCTCTCTTCTCCATAAAAATTACTTTCAAGGACAAATAAATAAAAAAGTCCTAAAATTCTCCCACTGGGCATGATTATGCACAGAAAAGAAAGAGAGTAGGAAATTAATTACGAGAGATAGTGAGAGCGAGAGTTACAAAGACCAATCGGAATACATTAAAATTAGTAGAAATTTGTTCTCCAATTTCATTGTTGCGATTTCGTACAAAATTAAAAACTCATCTACAAAAACAACAAAAATGCGTTAGAGAATTTAGGTGTGGTGGGCGACAATGTTACAACAAAAATTAAAACAACAACAAAATACGAGATACTGAGGACGAGAGTAAAAAAAAAACCCGGAATAGCAACAACAACAACACACAACAACACACAACAACAACACACAACAACAACAACACACAACAACACCAACAACAACACAACAAGAACACACAACACACAACACACAACAACAATAACACACAACAACACCAACAACAACACAACAAGAACACACAACAACAACACAACACACAACACACAACACACAACAACAATAACAATAATAATAACAACAACAACAATAACAACAAAAACACAACAAGAACACAATAACAACAACAACAACAACAACAACAACAACAACAACAACAACAACAACAACAGCACCACCACCACCACCAACAACACAACACCACCACCACCAACAACAACAACAACAACAACAACAACAACAACAACAACAACAACAACAACAACAACAACAACAACACACACACAACAATACAACAACACACAACAACAACAACAACACACAACACTGTATGCAAAAGTATTTACATAAATGAGAAGAAGAAGAAGAAGAAGCAGAAGAGGAATGAAAAAAAAAGCGAGAGACGCTCTAAAGCTAAAATTTCCATTTCCTTTTATGGTAAATATGTAAATATTTTCATTATAAAACTGAATCGAAAATATTCCAGCTTAAGTTATAAGGAATTTATGTAATCACTTATTTCAAGATTATTTGAATATTTTTATTGAGCTTAAACTTTAGAAATACTTCCATGCCGTAAATGCGTCTCGGCAACTCCACAGAAGAGCAATAAACATTCAGTACTTAGGAGCGATCATAGCTGCTACTATGACGTTCTTCTACATTTAAGTACTTTATACTTAAATGCTACATTTTCATTTCTATCTAAATATTTGCATCCATTAGGCATAGCTACTTCTTATAAGGCATCGCAACAACAACAACGATTATACTTACCCATTTTTAAGCTCATCGAGTATGAGAAACTTTTGCCAAAAACTTTCATCTAAGTTTCTAACTTCGCAAATTTCCTGCCGATAAATGTTTTCCTTTTTTACTGTGTGATTTTAGCAAATCTTGAAAAGATGAGAAAGTTTTGCGCTGGCCGTGAACTATTATATACTCGTATAAAAAAGTATCATCTGGCTAAATAATTTTGTTAAACGAGTGTTAAATGAATATCAAATGGTGTAGAGGAAATCATTGGTGAGAAAAAACTAGAAAGAAAATAACAGTTCAAAGAAAACCTGAACATTTTTATAAGATGAACGAACTCAGAGAACTAAAATTTCTAGACTTACTTACTTACTTACTTAGCTGGCACTACAACCGCGGTCTGATCGGTCTTGGCCGCCTCTACAAAGCTTCGCCAGTCACCTCTGCTATGCGCGCGCTGACGCCAGTTGATAAGGCCAAGTGCAGTCAGGTTGCCCTGCACCTGGTCTTTCCAACCGAGATTGGGACGTCCCCTTCTGCGTGATCCTCCACCATGGTTCGAATAAAACACCCTTCTAGCCGGAGCGGAGCGCTTTCTTCCTAACTAAGTATTTGCAATCATTTAATTATGCGTTTTCCTTAAAACTTTTGCTATTTCGACCATTCCAACGTCATTAACAATAACGAACAACTGCCAGTCAGTCGTAGTCATCACAATAAACATGCGAATTCAAAACAATGATGAAGCACTACCGCGAAATGTTAGCATAATTCCATTAACTCAGAAACTATGATGGAATGAACAATTTCATTTCTCTTGTTTGTACAACAAGGGATTCAAGAGATTGCTCTTACGGTAGCCTGTTGATGATTTATAATGAATTTGAGCCCTGGGAGAGAGAGGGAGAGAGAGAGAAGCAAGAGGCTGGAAAAAGGAGTGCGAATGATAGAGAGAGAGAGAAAGAGAGACAGAGTCAGAGAGAGTGATATTTATAGAACATTGTGCATGCTCTTTTCATACTATTTATATAAATTAAATATTCTTCAAGTTGATGGTAACAAATTGCATGACAAGTCGCTGGGAGAAACGGCAAAGGAATTTCCCTTTTCTAATATTAACTTTTACCATTTTGAGTGGGTAATTTCTTTGTTTTAAATTCAAATTATGTAAACATTCCAGAATGTAATAAATTTGCGTTAATTTTCGTTTAGTTTTAATATTCAAAATTTAATGCATTCCCTTTTCACTATTTACAAGAAATGTATTCAATAGCTCTAGATTCTATTTGCAAAGTTTTAATTCGAATTTTTAGAACTTTATTGAATATTTCTAAGGCAATTGCAGGAAAATATAAGAAGATATTTCCTATGCATTCTTGCAACAGCAACAACAGTAGCTAAAAGCAACAAACGCAACAACAAAAATCTACTATCAATTTCACCAAGTTCGCTGTAGCAACGTTACTCTTCAGACTCTGCAGCAATTGCGCTCTGAAGTATGCAACAAAATGTTTATGTCTGCTGCTTCGCCGTTATTGAATTTTGCATTTAGAGAAGTGTGCAAGAAGAAGAAAAGAGTTTATCCGGACAAATGGTAGAACGCTTTTATTGCATTACATTTCTGCTACTTTTTTAATTTGATTACATTTGCTTTGTTGCATAATACAAAGTATTTGGATTTGCGGTTTTGTCAGTGCGTAGGCGAAGTTTCCGATCACTGACAGCATACATTTGTAATTATGCAATATGTGAATTGTTCGTGTAATTTCTTTCCTTCTGACGTTGTTAGTTCTACAAAGAAATTAATCACAATGTATTAAAGCATACTTTTAGGTGGAATTTTACGTGCTAGTGTTCGAGTTTGATAATCTAATTTTGTTAATATTGCAGATTTGTGTTGAAATGTTTGCTTTGCAACATTGTGAAAGGGGAATTGCTACAGTTTGCTGTAAATTTTAATAATTTATTGTGTAGATGGTCTATGTATGTACATACAATAAACCACATATCTATGTACTATATGTGGTTTATTGTATGTGGTCGCTGTGGCGTTGTGGTAGTGCGTTGGACTGCTACGCAGAGTGTCCGGGGTTCGAATATCGGCACAGGCAAAATCAAAAAGTTGAAAAAATAATTTTTCTACACGGCACCACCACTACCTCTTGGCAGGCAATGGCGGCAAACCTACAAGAGTAAAAATTGCTATGAAAAGCTTTTCACTTCGCCGTTCGGATTCGGCATTAAGCTGTAGGTCCCTTCCATTCCATTCATGTACAAATATAACACGCACAACATGAGTGGATGCGAAAAGCTCGGCCTAGGCCCCCCATGCGCTGTTGTGCCATTAAAAGTAAGTAAAGTATGTAAAGTTGTATAGATTGCAGTGGAAAAGTGGAAAAGACTAGTTTAAAGCATACTTCTAGGTGCTGGGTTCAAGAATTTCCTTTAAATTCTTGTAGTTGTTAGATTTTCTAGTAACTTTTGAATCTACAAGTACTTACATTAATATTGTAATAATAAATTGAAAAGAAAAGCATATTGCTAGGCGCCAAATTTATTTATAATTATAATTGCATATTGTCATTAAAGCTGATAGTATAAAGAAAGCATTATACGTTTTCTATTCCTTGGAAAAATTTAAAGTTTCCTAATATTGTCATATATTGTACGAATCTGAAAAGCAAAAATCATTGAAGCATGCTTTTAGGCACAATTATTTTAATTTTCAGCCTATTACTTTCTTTGGATTTCGTGTACGTAATTATTTGGAATTGTTTCACATTTCCAAACTTAAAATTATTGCTAAAAATAAGTATTGCATACTTTTAGGTGTAATTATTTCAACAAGCTTGTTCGTTTTATCGAATAGTTTAGTAGATAATAAATTTTCTTAATTATTAAGTTTCTTTGCAGTTTCAGTGTGCCCTGCATTAATATTGTGTAAGTAGTATAAAATCAAAGCATGCTTTTTGGTGTTAATTTTGGGAAAAAGCTACCAGGTTAGGTCAACCTAAATTTGTCAACCTGACTATGCAGTCATCTAACTGTTAGGTGACTGCATTGTCATGTGAATTTCCTGTGCGTATGTATTGCACGTACCTAACGAAAAAATAATCCAATTTGGAAAAAATTTAAGCATACTTTTAGGCAGTGTTTTTTTTTTTTTTTTCTATTGATACATTCAACACACAGTGTACCTCTATGAATGCAGAGCATTGTGTTGAATGGAAGAAAGAAGGAGGGAGAAATGAAAGAGGGAATGCAATCACACAGGACACCGATAAAGAGATAGGCAGCCATTGTGGCAAGTGTTACGCCTTTACCACAATGAACTTCAGTTTATCAGTGTCGACTATGACCGCATGTAGCGCCAAGGGCCAAGCTTTACACATCCACTCATGTTGTGCGTGTTATATTTGCACATGAATGGAAGGGACCTACAGTTTTATGCCGAATCCGTACGGCATAGTGAAGTGAAAAGCTTTTCATAGGCAATTTTTACTCTTGTAGGTTTGCCATTGCCTGCCAAGAGTAAGTAATTGGTGCATGCTTTTGGGCATACATTAATTCACTTTGTCTTACATGCCCCAGAATAATTGTACCTAGTTGCTGAAAGTCAAATTCGTAAAGAACTTTTTACCATTCCATTCGAAAATTTCGTAAAAATTATGCATAAATCAACTAATTTACATAAACACACACACACACACACACACATGAACACCTACCTAAAAATATGCCAAGAAACGTACATACTTCTTATATGCAATTGTAAAATATCTATACTCCTTTTGCTGTACTAGTTATGCTCTACTACTTGATTAATGTGCCAAATTGTGCCAAAAGCATGCAACAAATATTATTAAAACTAACCTCTTCTACTTGTCTGGCTTCTTACTTGGCTTTTTACCTCCTTCTTTGCTACCTTGATTCCCATTTTACTTCCTCATTTCCGCCTTAGTTAGTTACTGTATCCTAGAAAAGAAAAAGAAATTTATGAGTTTGAAAGATTGAAACTGTACTCAAATTGAGCACACAAGTTTATTGGATTTAAAAGAATAAATTATGTAATACGTAAGGTAACGCCTGAAAATGTGGTTTTGCAAATATGTAAATAAGTTATTACGATACTGAAACTTAACACCACCATTTCCCAACTCCTGTTTAAGAAATTGAGCAGTGAATAAAGAAATAAAATTAAAAATTTCCATATGCTGATAAGTCTTACTTGGTTTAGTTTCTTTTTTATATTTCTTCAAAGTTTATATAGTATATTTCTGCACCTGAAAGTATACCACAGAATTTTTAATGTCAACGTAGTGAATTCGTATTTAATTCAGTAAATTAATTTTGGTGATTTTGCTTTCAACTGCAAAGCTTTTCTTATTATGAAATTTAATTTACCTACAGCCAAAATACTGTAAATGGTATGAATAATAAATTTATGCTTAAAAGTATGCTTTTAAAAGCGAAAGCGCTCAGCAATAAAAGGAAACCTTTTTTGAAATAGAATTGCTTGAACAATGTCTTGTTTTTGGAATTTAAAATTGCCGAAAGGAAAACTGTCTCAGTGTTTTGTGATTTTAATAAGCCTAACAGTATGCAAGCTTCATATAAATTATATGTTTCATTAGCTTAAATAACATTTCTAGTGCATAAAAATAAAATAGGGTTGCAACAACTATTGGTAAATTATAATTTCACAATGTCTGAAAGTATGCAACTTAACAAGTTATTTATACATATATTTTTTCCACGAAACTATTAGATTTGCAACTAAAATTAGTTGAGAAAAGCTTGAATTTGCTGAGCTCAAAGACAAGAAGGCAGGCAGGCACTTGTTTCTTACTTACTTACTTACTTTTAATGGCACAACAACCTACGGAGGGCCTAGGCCGAGCTTTTCGCATCCACTCATGTTGTGCGTGTTATATTTGTTCATGAGTGGAATTGAAGGGACCTACAGTTTAATGCCGAATCCGAACGGCGATGTGAAAAGCTTTTCATAGCAATATTTACTCTTGTAGGTTTACCATTGCCTGCCAAGACGTGGTGCTGTGTAGAAAAATATGGTTTTCCACTTTTTTTTTAATTTTTTATTTTGCCTGTGCCGAGATTCGAACCCCGGACACTCTACGTAGCAGTCCAACGCACTACCTTTACGACACAGCGACCACTTGTTTCTTAGCATGCACAATTTTCAATATCCATTATATTTTATCTATTTTTTACTATTCCTAAAAGTATGCAATACTTCAAAAGATGCTTGCTAGAGACCTCAAATTACCTTAAAAAACTTAAAAAATGCATACAAATTAAATCAAATTAAAAAATGTTTAACAGCAAACATTTTTCTTGTTTTTAATTGTACGTTAGTTTTAAATATGCATAAAAGTATGCAACGCATAAGTAAATTCGTACCCTTCCCCCAATACCAAATCATCAGCTTCTTGACCTGGTAAGACTGAACTTTGTAGTTAAGTTCATGTGTTTCACTTTACCAATAACATAACATTTAGTGGGAATATATTTTATTTGCTAGTAAACTCAACACAGGCACACACATATACATACAATATGAACTCTTCTGCTTCCCCTTCTGCAATGCTAGTTGCTGCCTCTCATTATCTTGTTGTTGTTGCTGCTGCTGCTGTTGTTGTTGTTGTTGCTATAAAGTGCGCAATTTATTCACTCAATTTACCTTAATTACATATTACATTGCTATTGGCGCTGCTCACCCATCACCATCTCTTCACTCTGTATAGTGGCAATGCTGTATTGCTCTTTCCCTCTCTCTCACTCTTCTCTTACTCTTCTCTTCTCTTTATTCTATGAGTGCAATTATTCACACATTTTTGTTGTTTTTTGTTCTGGCTGTTGTTGGTCCATCGGCACCTACTATCAGCACTATAGACATAGTACTTGCATAAATATCAAGTGGGTGGTTTGGTTTTTCGAACTTTGTAAGTTCTTCCCTGCATATTGAGTGCTCAAAAGCGCGTAAATCCTATTCCCATTTCATTTAAATTTTATGTAATAAAAATGATTTTACTTCGGCTTCTTCTGATCTGCTGTGACTTGTTAATTGTCTACTTTACTTTTGCTTATGCTTAAGCTTAAGCTTTAATAATACTGAAATGTTTTAAATTATTTTTTTTTCCCCTTTCCCATTTCAAATTGCTTTACGCATTTCACGTTCTACATCGGTGCTTTAACAAAAAATGAAGTTTAAGTTTATGGAAATGGCTATTTGTTTTTCTTTCCTTGGAATTTGGATGTTGATGCGTAGGCACTAAAGCTGGCACACAAAGCCAGCTTGTCGATAAGTGTATATACTTAAATATATGTAAACATATGTATACAATGGTTTTGTGAGTATCTATGAGGACAATTGCTGGCTGACATTTATATTGATTTTGGGTAGTTATCAGTTTCGCATTCTTGTTTATTTAAGCTTGAAATTAAATTTTTCCACGATTCATTGGTTTTTGTGTATAAGTTCATGCAGTGTACTTACTTTGAATATATCGAAATATTGGCAATTTTTAATGTAGAAGTTATGATAATAATAGTAATAATTTAATGCACTGAACTTACTTCTATTTAGTTTATTACAATATAAAAAGATTTTAAAAATTTCTTTTTAAATATTTGATAATTTCTTCAAATATGTTAGCTACTTACTAAATAGACCGATCGTAGCGCATTTCTCATACTCTTATGCGCCTTTGTGTGCCGTTACTTCAAAGTTTTTCTGCGCTTAATCATTCTCACAGGAAAGTTGGCAGTCAGAGAGCATCCATATATACATGAATATCGTATCGCTCAGAGAGTATAATCACACATACTCGTACATATGCGTGTGGTTATGGTGAAAATTGTACTCGTCGGACATTATGAAATTGTTATTGCACTCTCACACGACATGTTCGGTGTATTGTAAACCGAGCCAGAGAGATGTATACCAGTGGAAGGACGGCTACAGTAAAATTAATTACTTTGATCACAGCATATCAGTTGCTTTAAAGAGAGAGAGAGAGCGACAAGTCTTTCACATCACATCGTTTTCTCCGAGCTTCCTTTCCTATTTGAATTTGGTTAAGTCATCGTTCAGATTCATTTCTATCTTCACTCTAATATTTACTTTCAAAATTTTACATGCATACATTTGTGACTTAAAGCTGTGACCTTGCTGTGTACCCTTCTCAAAATGAACCATGGTTTACTTAATGATCATTGCCAAAATATTTCGCTGCCTCATGTCATGTCATCTACAATAACACAATGTAAATACATAGAAAAAAATTCACTACCCCTAGGATAAAATTAAATAATTCTACAATACTTACAATACAATTAATTTCACTACAAATACAATTGTATACAGCTAACCACTGACCAACAACTGCAATGAAAACTATATTTTCGCTTTCGCTTGCCGAAATTGTAAAATTTCATTTTGCATTTCAAATAAATGTTAAAGATGACAACCGCAAGCCACACGCCAAGCCATTACATAAAAGCAAATAACAGTGAGAACGAGAGAGTAAGAGAAAGAGAAAGTGTTTTAAAGAAGTATGTGAGACAACGACCACAACAAAAATCTACAAAACTACAAGAACTTCAAGTTGAAGATGACGAGAAGATGAGAGAAGAGAGAGGATAAAAAGCCGAACAGATACCAGAAAGGAAGTTAGCGAGGACAAACGGTACCAGAAGCCGCAGCATCACCAGGGCAGAGATGATGCCATGAAAAGAAGAAAAGTAGTGAGAGAGGGAAAGAGAGCAGAGAGTGTGTACTGCACAATGATACCGTGCAAGAACAAAGCATAATAAGGATGTGAAATATCAGCAATACGAAAAAAAAAACGAATAGAGTCACGAATAGAGGAAACCGTAGAAGAGCAAGGAAGTCAAGAGAGAGCAGTGCTGCAGAAAGAAGAGCTTAAGTTGTGCATCTTAAAAATGTCAGCCACAAAAACAAAAGTCACAACAATTTGCAGTAACTGTACAGTTTTAGTAAAAACAATAACAACGACGATGAGAACAACACCAACCTAAAAACAAAATCAAATAAAACTATATACATACATTTGTATAAATACTTAGTATAGAAACAGTCAACAATAACAAATATATGTATATAGAACTTTTTGTGTTAACGGAAATAGAAAACGGAAGCCGGGAACAAAACTTTTTACGAAAAAAAAATAAAAATAAGATGAAATGTAATGCGCGCATATTGCAAAATGTAATAAAAATATGTAGAATAAAAACAACAAGGCCAGCAAGAATGACAAAGACTGAAAAGCAAATGTGCAAAAAATTCGATTGCAATAAAAACACAATGAAAGCCAAAGCAAGAGATAGTAAAATCAAGATGTAGGAAGTGAAAGTGCAAGGAAACCCCTTTCACAGGAAAGCGACCACAAACTACAACGGCCAAGTGTTATAAATTGCATTAGAAAAAATAGTTTTTTTTTTATAGTGTTAACCGTTGACAGTTTCTGTTTCTGGGGCGGTATAAATCAACGACGACAACTACAACAACAACAACAACAACAACAGAGTAGCAGCAACGCCAAACAGTAAGCAATAAACAGCTAGGCAAAAACAACTTCGACAACAAAAATAACATTGTCAACGGTACTTATTAATTTAGCTGTACCCAATGTGAGAAGGTTGAGCTTCGAGCGGCAATGCTATTTCCCACGTTCAAGAGCTGATTTTAAAAGAGAAGGAGAGCTGAAAGTCTGCGAGAGTGTGTTACCTTCAAAGCCGTTTTCATGCGGCTCTCTTATTTTTTACTCTCATTACTCTCTGCCTCTCTTTCTCTCGTTCTCTTTGTACTGCATTGCTGTTTAGATTATATTAAGTCTACCGTTACTCGAGTGGAGAGAGGCGCGAATGGTGGTGGATTGTGGTGCGAATGGTGGTGCGAATGGTGGTGGATTGTGGTTGAGTGCGGTTCATCAGCCTATATTCACCCCTGATCTCTACTTATGAAATCTATCGCCTTTATTCTTTATTTAAGTCGTATACCTTGTGCAAGAGTTCCCAGTGTTAAATTATCCGAGACATCCAATTGAAGAAATCTCACTCTCAGTTGGGTATAGTGAGTGTAGGTACTTTATATATTTGTTTCCTGCTAGATTTTCCATTTCATCCACCGATTTGCTCCAAACAAAAATACAATACATTTTTTGAGTTTATCATGAAGATTTTCAACAATACCGAACGCTGACTTACCCCCCGCCCCCCCCCCCCTCAGTTTTGATTCAAAAAGTCTCTCTTTTAGTTTTGTTTGAATTTTGGATTTTTTCACACGCACACATCACAGTTGTTTTTGTTGTTGTTGATGTTTTCTACCTAAACACCGTTTGCATTGCGTATATATTTGGTGAGAGAATTTTTAGGCTTTTTTCCGGGCAATTGAGAATTTTGCCATTTTCCCTTTCGTAGTAGCCTTTCGTTGTGACTCATACACTCTCAATTTCAGTTTTTACTGACAAAAACAACAGCGGCCAGTTGTGGCAATTTTTGTGTTTCGAGTGTGTGGGCATTGTTGGTGCGTGGCAGCGTCCATAGAGATTATTGTTTGCAGTTGCTGGTTTTTTTGTGTGCTTGGTTTTTGGCAACGTGTTGTTAATTGTCTATGTTTTTGTTGGAAGCTTTATTTAGTTTGAATATTTCGGGCAATTTTAACGCGCTCTAGATTTCTATCATGTTGTTAACTGCTGTTGTTGTTGTTGTTGTTATTTATAGTATATGTTGGCGGTTACGCTGCTAATTTTGTCCAGCAGCTACATTCAACAGCATGAAGCTAAACAATTACTTATATATTTGTTAGAAAACTAGAAACGGAGATGGAGAGAAGGAGTATCTCTCTCTAAAGAAGGAGAAAGAAAGAGATGCAACTCTTGCTTTCAAATGGAAATATTTCATTTGCTGAATATGTTACATTTTATGCTTGAAATGATATGATCGGTTATGATTTCACCTTATCTTCATTGTTAATTTATTTTAAAATTTAATATATTTTTCCATTTTTGCTTTAGAGGGTTAAAGCCTTTCCTTCACCGAAATTCCCTTTATCTTTTATCTTTTCAAGTAAAAAATAAGTATATCATACTTTGCTTTCGATTTAACAATCATTGTGGTTGGATTCCATTAGTTCTGATCTTGTTTAATTTATTCGGTTCTGGTTTCTCTGGGACTGTTTGGTTCTTGATCTACTCTTCTGGAATGTTCTGGTCGATTGTAGTCTGTTCTGCTCCAATCTGATCCTGCCGCAGTTTTTTTTTTTGGTTAGTCTTTTCTAGAAGAAAATCGTTCTTATTCTAGTCTTTCCTTCTTTTCCTGATCTGTTATGATCTATTTTAATTTGTTTTGGTCTTGTTTTGATTTTCCTTTTGTCTATTGTGTTCTTTTCCAGCCTGTTCTGGTCTGTCTTGGTCTACTCTCGTCTCTTCTAATCTTTTCTACATTATTTTGCTCTACTCTGCTCTTGTTCGGCTTCTACTTTGGTCTATTGTGATCTTTTCTAGTCTGTTTTGGTCTGTTTTGGTCTGTTATGCTCTTGTTCTGTTCTTTTCTGGTCTGCTCCGGTCAATATTTGTCTTTTGTTCTGTTTTGGTGTGTACTGTTTCGCTCATGTTTTGCATTTGCTTTGATCTATTCTGGTCCTTTCTAGCCTGCTCTGGTCTATTCTGGTCTGCTTTGGTGTATTCTGGTCTGTTTCTGCTCTAGCTGTTCTGGTCTGATATTGTTTGTTGTGGTTTGTTCTAATCTATTCTAGACTGTTGTAGTTTCTTCTAGACTGCTGTAGTCTGTTCTGATCCTCTGTTATCTTGTTCTGTTGATTTAGGATTTTCTTATTTTATATAGTCTATGTTGCTTTGCTTTGGTCTTGTCTGGTCGGTCTGTTTTGATCTGTTCTTTTTAGTCTGTTCTGGTATACTATATACTGGTCTGTTTTTTTTTTTTTTGGCATATTATGGAATATTTTCGTCTAATCTGGTCTATTCTATGCTATTCTGGTCAGTTCGGGTATTTCCTGGTGTTTTCTGGTCTGAACAGAAAAGACATGATAATTTCTGGAATGTTCTGGTCTGTTTTTGCTTTTTTTGGTCTGTTATACTCTTGTTCTGGTTTTGCTTTAGTCCGAACTTACCTGTTCTGATTGGTTCTGGTCTGTTCTGATATCTTCTGATAAGTTCTAGGCTGTGCTAGTCTGTTCTGGCCTGTTTTGGTCTGTTTTACTCTTGTTCTGTTTTTACTTTAGTTTGTACTTGCCTTTTCTGATCTGTTCTAATCTGTTCTGATATCTTCTGATATGTTCAAAGCTGTGCTAGTCCGTTCTGGACTATTTTGGTCTGTTTTACTCTTGTTCTGTTTTTGCTTTAGTCTGTACTTGCCTTTTCTGATCTGTTCTCATCTGTTCTGGTTTGTTCTGATATCTTCTGATATGTTCAAGGCTGTGCTAGTCTGTTCTGGTCTGTTTTACTCTTGTTCTGTTTTTACTTTAGTCTGTACTTGCCTTTTCTGATCTGTTCTCATCAAAGCTGTGCTAGTCTGTTCTGGCCTGTTTTGGTCTGTTTTACTCTTGCTCTGTTTTTGTTTTGGTATTTCCTGATCTGTTATGGTCAGGTCTGTTTTACTTTGCTCTAAGTCTATTCTGGCGTGTTTTCATTTGTTCTCCTATTGTTCTGCTTATGCTTTGGCCTGTGCTGGTATTTTCTTGTCTTCTCTGGTGTGTATTAGTCTAATCTGTTCCTATACTGATTTTTAGAAGGTTTGACTTTGTAGGTTCGGTTCTTATTCCCATTTGTCCTGGTATATTCTGGTATGTTCTTCCTTCTTGCTTCCTCCTAATTACTTCTCTTCTCTTTTCCCTCTACCCAAACTCAGATTTTCCTTTACTATTCAACGATTACCAATCTATGTTCTGACTGTTGATCGTACCTCTCTATCGCAAACTGGAATAGAGAGGTAAAGCCTCGCCATAAAAGGGAATCAACCATTTAACCATACAAATTTTCTTTTTTTACAAATATCTACTTTCCAGCAATTATTAATATATATATTTTTTTTTATTTTTCTAGCGCAAGAATCGTAGCCACCACAATTCCAAAAACCAAGAATAATCATCAACTCTATAATAAAAGGAACACAAATAATAATATCGAAGCACATGCCTGCAAAAAGTATGCAACACAAGCAATTACTGCAAAAACAACAACACCAATAACAACGAAAGAGAATTTCCATCAGGAAAATCTTAAAAAGCAGCTGCAACATTATTGCGATCATCAATAATGGAGCAAAAACAGCAGCAGTAGCAAGTAAACTTGAAGTTAAATGTAGTAAATACGCGAACAACAGCAACAGCTGCATATAGAAATAGAGCAACATTTGCTAGAAATTTCAGCAACACAACGATGAACATCAAGCGCAAGAGTAAGAGCAATCTTACCAGAAGCATCAGGGAGAGCACCAAAAATAATCATAAAGAAAACGATAACAATGGAAAATATAAGCACACGCTGATGATGATGACGACGATGACGACGGCAACGACAGCACCAACATCAACAACGATATCAGCAACAACAGCAACAGTTAATACTTTAACCAATCCAAAATTATCTGGTAGTCAAATCAGCAACAGCAACAGCTGCAACGTTGATACTATTGGCAAAGGCAGCAACAGTAGAAATTTTGGCTTTTTAGCCACTTCGATAGCACCGATAACAACAACAACTACAGAAAATATACCAAATGACAGGCGAGTAGTGAAGCCAGCAATGCCAAGAGCATCAGTAACAATAGCCAAAACTTTTACATCATACATTCACAGCATTTGCTGCCCAACATTTCCTCCAAGTGCGGCGGCTGGTGCAGTATTGAAGGCATGGCTATTGAATTCAAGAACAGCATCAACAGTAATTTCAGCATTGGCGACAATTGGGGCAGTAGCTTTAACGGAGGCAACTGGTGCAATTGGCGCAAGCGATAGCACCAGTGATGATTTAAGTTTTCTCAGTGCTTCAACGATAGCAACGAATTTCTTGCTACCCAATACAAATGCCACATCGTTATTTATCAGCAGCATTGCTAGCAGCAGCAATAGCAACAGCAAGAATGCCAGCTTTAACCGAATGGATTTGGAGCAATGGAATGGAAATGGTGATAGTGGTTCTGGCATTTCTTCGATTGGCGCTTCTGGCGCAAGTGGTAGCAACAGCAACAGCATTAGCATCAACACTGGCAGCGATGATATCAGCTTTAATGATAGCGATGATTTAACAGATGACGCAAAAGCTGAATACATCTTCGATCGCATCGATGTACGCATCATTTTCATCACATTGTATACGTTGGTGTTTTGTTGTTGCTTTTTCGGTAAGTATTTACTTTGTATGTATATCTGCTGCTTTTGGTTT
Source organism: Palloptera scutellata (assembly GCA_958295655.1). Lineage (NCBI taxonomy): Eukaryota > Metazoa > Arthropoda > Insecta > Diptera > Pallopteridae > Palloptera > Palloptera scutellata. The sequence continues at coordinate 58,451,299 of OY282452.1, read as the reverse complement.
CCAGTTGAACACATTTTTTTGTCTGTCTATTGGAATGTGAAATTTTTGTTTACTCTTTTGCTCTCTCTCACTCTCTGTATGTCTACGACTCTCTCCACATCTCTCTTTCTCCGCTTATGGCAAAATTAAATGTTACTCATACGCAATGTCGTTCCTTGTACTACGGCGCATATAAAGTTGTTTACGATGTCTACTGCAATAGCGTCTTTATTTTACAACTTACTGTTTATTTGCTCAAAAAAGTTATGTGTAATCGATAGCTTTTGGATTATATCGCTTTTGTGTTTTGTTTTGTGCTCGAAGGTGAAATCAATTAAATCAACTTTAGATGGAGGTGGCTGAATTGCTGCGTTATGTAATAGGAATGTAACGATACGCAACGTCACATTCGTCGCTGTAATCGTCTAATATGCCCGCCTTGCTGTTGATTGGTTTACTTTCTTTTGCTTCTCTACGTTATTGTTTTAGAATTATAGAATAGTTTTAGATGTTCATAAACTATTTCCTAGAAACTGCAGCTACTTTGACTTTGAATTGAACAACAACAAGTTACTTCACTGACGTTTCTGAAACTTAATTGAAAAAAGAAAGAAATTGATTGAAATTCTAGGAAAACGATACTGTAGGTTAATTTAAATTTTCGTAGAAATTGAAATTGGTTATCGACATTATAAGAATTCCAAATATTTCGATGCTACATATTGCATTTCGAAACGAATATACTCGTAAAAGCAATGGTGATATGGGGGATGGACACAGAAATAAGAACGGAAATATGTACGTAAATACTTAGTGGGTACATTGGTAATCGTTGATAATAGCTACATATGTAGAAAATAGATACCATAGAATAACAGCGAGATATGTAAATTATTGGCAGATTAATAGGTAGATAATACTTAGATATATCGATAGATAATATGTAGATAATAGGTTAATAGATTATTGGTAGATAAGTAGATAATATGTAGATAATAGGTTAATAGATTATTGGTAGATAAGTAGATAATATGTAGATAATAGGTTAATAGATTATTGGTAGATAAGTAGATAATATGTAGATAATAGGTTAATAGATTATTGGTAGATAAGTAGATAATATGTAGAAAATAGGTTAATATATTATTGGTAGATAAGTAGATAATATGTAAATAATAGGTTAATATATTATTGGTAGATAAGTAGATAATATGTAGAAAATAGGTTAATATATTATTGGTAGATAAGTAGATAATATGTAGATAATAGGTTAATAGATTATTGGTAGATAAGTAGATAATATGTAGATAATAGGTTAATAGATTATTGGTAGATAAGTAGATATGTATGTAAATTAAAGGAGGATATGTAGATTATATTCAAATAGGTTGTACATAAGAGACGCTGGTCCAGCCCAAACAAGAAGGCAGCAGAATTCCTTCTTACTTAAATTAGGTAGGAAGGACCTGCGCCAGATGGTGGAACTCATCACAGGACATAATCCATGGGGTCAACATATGACCACCAACGGCATCACCGAGGACCCGACCTGCACATCTTGTCTGGAGGAGGTGGACAGCACAGAGCATTTTCTCTGCACATGTCCCGCCTTTGCCAGAACGAGATGGCGCATTTTGGGTTTCATTTTGGGAATGGACAAAGTTCTCACTCCTACCCCTTCTGCGATCTTCTGAGATTTGTGATAGAATCCGGAAAATTTGCGGAAGAGAACATAGTCCCCCTATAACCCCTTTTTCACTTTTTCCCTCTTTTTCTCTAACCCCTTACTTGCTGTCACCCCTTCTTCTTTTCCTAGGCCTTAAGTACAATGGGCTACATAGGCTGAGTGCTTGACGAACTGTTCTGCACTCGTAGGTCAGGTTCTCGGCCTTCTTCACATCCATCCATCCATAGGTTGTACTATGTAGAGAATACGAAGATAACAGGTAGATTAGTAAAGTTATTTGGGTATAAGTTGATATATAAGCTAATACTTAAGACGTAGACAATGCGTAGATGGTAAGTATTTTAAAGGTATATAATGGTTAGATATGTAGATAATTGGTAAATATGTAAATTATAGGCAGATAGGTAAGTAGAACAACATGTAATACTATACGTTGAAATTGGTAGGTAGAGGTAGACAATTACATATACACCAGGTATATAGATATGTAAATTATTAGATTATTTGAAAAATAGGTAGGTAAATAATACATAGGTAATATGTAAATAATAGGTAGGTAATATATAAATAAAAGGTAGGTATGTAGATTATATGCAGAAAGGTTGGTATATACCATAAGACTGTAATACGTAGACAATACTTAGATAACAGGCCGACAATAGGTAGATAGTATAGAAACGTAGATAATAGGTAGATATACATATCATATTATTATATTACATATCAAAGATATGTAATGATTAGATACGTAGGTAATATGTAAATAAGTAAATTATAGGCAGATAGGTAAGTAGAAAAACGGTATCAAATGCCAGAGTATTACATATAATATACGTTGATAATAGGTTTAGAGAGGTATATAAATATATAATAGGTATATAGATATGTAAATTATTGATAGATAGGTTGGTAGATAATAAATAGATAATATGTACATAATAGGTAAATTTTTAGTAGATAAGTAGGATATATGTAAACAAAAGGTAGATATGTTGGTATATAAGCTTTGTAATACGTAAAAGATATGTAGACAATGATAACAGGTAGACTACATGTAGATAGTATCTATATACGTAGATAACAGGTAGATTTGTAGATTCAAATCAAACCAACCGAACTACTCGTTAGATTATGGGAACAGGTTGTTATATAAGCTTACATTAGGTAGACAATACGTAGACAATATGTAGGTCGAAGGTATATAATGGACAGATAAGTAGATAATAGGTAAATTTGTAAATTATAGGCATACAGGAAGGTAGATATTTAGTAGTTAGCATTATTTTATCATAATAATTAATAATCTAATGAGTAGTTAAGTAGATATGTTGGTTTGATTTCATTCGGATTCGGGGGAACTAGCGCTCCCGTGATTGTTTTGTCTTGTAGCTTCTTTTACACCAGCTTCTTTTGCTTCCACAATACTCGTACTAATATTACGATATGTTGAGGGAGTGAGTGGTCGCTGTGGCGAAGTGGTAGTGCATTGGACTGCTACGCAGAGTGTCCGGGGTTCGAATCTCGGCACAGGCAAAATCAAAAAGCGAAAAAATAATTTTTCTACACGGCACCACCACCACCTCTTGGCAGGCAATGGCAAACCTACAAGAGTAAAAATTGCTATGAAAAGCTTTTCACTTCGCCGTTCGGATTCGGCATTAAACTGTAGGTCCCTTCCATTCATGTACAAATATAACACGCACAACATCAGTGTATGCGAAAAAGCTCGGCCTAGGCCCTCAATGGGCTGTTGTGCCATTAAAAGCAAAGAGGGAGTGAGATAGGAATGGGACATGCATGAAGAAATAATGATTTGGAAACCTAGAGCTCTTTAAGACCCAGCAGAAAGAAAGATCGCCAGTTGGAAAGGCCAACATTTAGCGGCTTGAACACGGAGGAGAAAGTTAATAGCCCACACTAAGGTAGAGATTTTAGATTTAGATGTGAGCAGGAGGGTCATAGACCTTCCATTGATAGAACTTAGTCTGTTGGATCATTCATTATAAGCAGATAGCGATAGGAGAAAGGATAATTGAGAAAGCAGATTTCAGTCAGGGAAAGCAGATTCACTTTGATAAGTAATAATTAATATTTTTCGTACACAAATGTTTGAGATCTGAAGTGGTCGTTAATTGTCATCTCTGTGTACATCCCACCTTTACATGCAGCCATGATAAGGTATGTGGTGATTCCAATGCATGCATGCGAAACCTCTAGAACATTACAATTGTAGGTAATTGTCATCACATTTATTGTACCATATAATAAATTAATTATCACTCATACGCCCTGAGATGCGCTCAGTAAAATGTTCAGTTTATACTGCGTTTGAAACCAGTCGATGAGTACGCCATTAGTGAACAGTACTGTACGAGTACTTACGAGCTGCCACAAATAATACCCGGTTATTCCACAACAGAGTTAGTCTAGTGTCATCTATGATGAAGCTCTCCTCGCTTAATAGCTGTTGGCAATTATTGTTATTACTTTTGTGTAATTTTCCAATTGCGGTGGTAATTTAAGCATTGCATAGATTGCATAATTCATTTGTTTGTTATATGTGTGTGTGTGTGTGTTTTGTAGTATGTTGATGCGGGTGCACAGCTTAGCTATATCAATAAAACCGCGTTCACACCTAGCAAGAGTGCTAAAGAAAACTTTACATTACCACTATAATTAATGCCACTACCCGTCGTCATTATCATTGTCAACACTCAGGACTAATGTGTGCTAGCAACCAGCAGCAAAAACAACAGCGGGAGAGAAGGAAAAGCAACAGCAGCAACAATAAAAGTGTAACAACAAAAGTTGCTGGAGAGCACAGTAAAGCAATAGCAATAGCAATATGACGAGTTTACATTATTTAAATGAATGTTGTTGTCTGTGTATGTGTTGATGTTTATGTATGTGTAGGCTTTGATGTGTGTTAAGGCAAATAACTTGATCAGAAATTTCACTATGAACTCAGGCATTGGAAATACCGATGCCGTAAATTGTATGCGTATTATGGTTTGGTATTTGAGCGTGTACAAGTTTTGTGTACATGGGTTAGTTTAACTACAGGGTGCGCCAGGTAGTAAGTATTTGAGGACATATTGACTTTAAAACTAAAATTTGTATACTTTTCAGAGAACCTATTGTAAGTAGGTGTTTTAATGAAAGTTTTCCACCAAACTGAGTGACACTTAGGCTATACAATTATTCGATAAAATCGCCTCTAATGGCAATAACAGCTTCAATTCTCTGTCGGAAACGTTTACTTGCCCGCATCAAATGATCCTCATCCATATATCCGTCATTACTCTGCTAGCAGCTGGTCTTAGAGCATCAAGGGAACATTGTTCACCACTCAAAAAGAAACCAGGATAGTTGACGAATACTTTGTGTGCATGATGCATGAGGAACATCTGAAGGATCCGAACATAGCCAAAAATTGGGAGATTTTAAGATCGCTGTGCATCGCATCTATAGCGACCATGACAACGCGCCGTCTTTTCATTTCCTGAGTTAGCTTTTTGTCCTCCATTTATGATCTGAAAAGAAAAATTAAGTGACAGGCACATATGTGAATGCCCTCCAATACGCTCCCTGTACATAGACGAGCATATTGTTTTGCTATAGGAGTGAATGTTTGCTTGTTTGCTTGTTTGCTTACGCTTGTTTAGATTTCCTTAAATATAGATGTTGTTTGTGTGCTTCTGTGCCTATGTGCATTTACTTCTTGCATGTTATTGCTGTAATTATAATGCACTCCTTTGCGATGATTTGCTTATGAGCTTCATACTTAGTTAATTTGTGCTATGCAAATAATTGATATTTCCACTTCCTTGCCTTCAGCGCTCTCTCGCTCAATTTAATTGCCTATTTGTCTATCTTCCTATTTATTGTACTGATAATTATGCTTCATTGAGCTGCTAGTAAGTAGAGTGTGTGTACAGCAAAAGCGTTTCGTCGTCGTTGGTTGGCTCAGCTCCCCTTTTTGTTGTAGGTATAATGCATAATTACACAACTGCAGCAGCAAACGGCAAACGGAAAGTTGTGTAATTGTTGTATACATACAATAATCATACTCAACTCCACATGTCTCAATCAATGGCATAAATGTTATTTATTAACTTGAAGATTTTTGTATGAAAAGAAAAATGTTACTCATACGTCGTGTGTGACCAATATGCTCGAGAGGCTGAAAACGATTTAATTCATTAAATTAAGTTGCTGTTCTTTGTCAAGCAACGAGATAAAAACTATATAATGCTCTCCGCTTCCCCCTTCTCCCGAAAATCATCTGTCAACAATAAAAAAGTACCGGGAAAATTAAAAATTATTGTATCGCCTTCAAAGAACGCCTCTACCGAAATAATAACTACACTCATGCCAACGAATAATCCAATCAATGAAATATTTTTACAACACTTTTCCGGAAACGACTTCGCCAATTCTCGCCGCGGATTCTCTTTTATGTCTTCTATCGATTGAAAACGGAGAACGGGTACCTCGAAGGGGCAATTCGAGTTTTGTACAGAGAAAAAAGTTAGCCGATGATATTTGTTGAGTTTTTGGCCAGTAATTTGTCTTTTAAGCAATTGACTTTTTGAAAAAAAACTTCGGTCTTTCGGTAGTAGTTGAACTGCAATGTGTACAATGATTCGTGCGATACTTAAATAACGATTTTTTGTCATCATTTCGTTCACTTTATTGATGTCAACTTCAGTTGAAGATTTTGTCCGGCGTCCAGAGACCAGAGCGAAGCAAATCTTCCACCACATCTCGACTGCTTTATAATGCTCTGTACCACTCATATGTTGCATGTGTTGTTGATAAAGTCGATTCACTGTAAGCCGACTTCTGTAACATTTTCAGCGATTTGGCACCCCCGAAATTCCATTTGCAATACAAAATTTGAGAGAAATTCTTTGTTCGATATTTTTATGAATTTGAAGAATCGCCAAACACACTTGAGATAAAATCGAGCAGTGTAAACAAACTAAATGACAGATAGCGTTTAAATTACACGTCAGTATAGAAGAAAGTGATGCCAACTTAGCAACAAAAATAATTTTTATGATCCCTTCTTAAATGATTTTTCCTACGGTACTTTTCGATGAATGTAAGCTTTGAAATGAAACCACTCTTCTGGGTCTCGAAATAAGTATTTCAAATCCTTTAACATAGTTTAATAACGTTCTCGGTAGTCATTTTATTGTGCGAGAAAGTACTTAACTTGGCTACAAAGTATCTGGAGCATATCTCATAGATATTAAGTGTTTTGCTGACACCTTGGTATGCTATCTGAAAATAATCCAGTAGATTTTTCTTCTTCTTCAACATCATAAGCGTACAATTTTATACAGACACTAAGACTTTATGACAAGGAACTTCACTCAAACGTAGTCTGATATCTTTAACATGGATTTTATATATCTGATATTTTTGGAATATGCAAATACAATAAAAAATCTGGTTAGGCCCAAAATCTGCTCCATAGAATCTGCTCCATAGTCGTCTTTATGGATAAACTCAATTTGAATTCACATTTATGACATACAAAAATGTTTAAGGATCCTTTTAAGGGGGGTATTCCCTATCCACCCACTCCATGCATCAATTTCTGGTTAAGAAATGTTAATTTTGGATTTTGATTTGACTGAATCTGTTTTAGATTTGTTTTTTTGTTTGTTTTCAAATAAAAATTTTTGCTTTTCCGAAAGGATTACCGACTTTGAAATGAAGATTTCCAACTTCAAGGCGATGATTTCTGGTTTGAAATTGTTAATTTTTGATTTTTAATAATCTTTTTTGATGATTTTGTGGTTGACAATTGTGATAATTTCTGATTTTGATACAAGATTTTTGTTTTGAAAATGACAGTGTCTGAGTGAAGTGGCAACTGTGAAGTAGAATTTCTAATTTCAAGTTACAATTTCTGATTTCCAAATTGCACTTTTTCATCTTATGTAAATGAAAACTTTTGTTTTTGAGTCAAGATTATTGATTTTAGCATGCCAATTTCTGATTTTCTGCCAAATTTTTCGATTTCTAAAGGAATTTTTATAGTTTTTATTTTTAGTAAGGTCAATTTACATTTCTACGTTGACAATTTCTGATTATAAAGTATTGCTTTTCTGCTTGAAATGAAGACTTGGAATTTTATTTAACATCATAATTAATGTTTTGAAACTGCTGATATTTGATGTTTAACTATTAATTTCTGATTTCAATTGATGATTTTTGATTTTAAAATGTTGCCTTATGATTTGATGTCATGTTTTCTGAAATTTGAATGAAAATATTTGGAAAAATTTATCTGAAGATTTTTGATATCAAAACAAGAATTTCTGACTGGCGATTTTCCGATTTGAGGTCACGATTTTTGATTTTCGAGTGAATAATTGTGATTTGGAAATTCAAATTTGTAATTTTTAGACAAGACTTCTGCTTCTTCCTCTTTTTGAAGTGGCACAGCAGCCCGTGGAGGGCCTAGGCTCGCTTGGGACTCTTAAAATAAAAACTCTGCTTCTAAAATTTCATTTTTTGATTTCATAATGACAATTTCTGATTCTAAAATGACAATTTCTAATTCTAAAATATAAATTTTTGATTCCAGAATTTAAATTTTTGATTTTAAAATGACAATTTCTGATTCTAAAATGACAATATCTGCTTCTAAAATGACAATATCTGCTTCTAAAATGACAATTTCTGATTTGAAGTGTCAATTTTTGATTCCAAAATGGCAATTTCTGCTAAAATGACAATTTCTGATTCCAAAACACAATTTCGGATTCTAAATGACAATTCCTAATTCTAAAATGACAGAAATTTCTAATTCTAAAATATCAATTTTTGATTCCAAACTGACAATTTCTGATTCCAAAATGACAATTTCTGCTAAAATGACAATTTCTGATTCTATAATGACATTTCTGATTTAAAATGTTAATTTTTGATTCCAAAATGACAATTTCTGATTCCAAAATGACAATTTCTGATTTAAAATGTCAATTTTTGATTCCAAAATGACAATTTCTGATTCTAAAATGAATATTTCTGATTCTAAAATGCCAATTTCTGATTCTAAAATGACAATTTCTGATTCCAAAATGTAAATTTTTGATTCCAAACTGACAATTTCTGATCTAAAATAACAATTTCTGATTCTAAAATGACAATTTCTGATTCTAAAATGACAATTTCTAATTCTAAAATGACAATTTCTGATTCTAAAATGACAATTTCTTATTCTAAAATATCAATTTTTGATTCCAAAATTTCAATTTTGTATTTTAAAATGACAATTTCTGCTAAAATGACAATATCTGATTTGAAAATGACAATTTCTGATTATAAAATGTCAATTTCTGATTCTAAAATGATAATTTCTGATTCTAAAATTAATATTTCTGATTCTAAAATGACAATTTCTGGTTCTAAAATGACAATTTCTGATTCCAAAATGTCAATTTTTTCTAAACTGACAATTTCTGATTCCAAAATGACAATATCTGATTCTAAAATGACAATTTCTGATTCTAAAAGGACAATTTCTGATTCTAAAATGACAATTTCTGATTCCAAAATGTCAATTTTTGATTCCAAACTGACAATTTCTGATTCTAAAATGAAAATTTCTGTTTCCAAAATGACAATTTCTGATTCTAAAATGACAATATCTGATTCTAAAATGACAATTTCTGATTCTAAAATGTCAATTTTTGATTCCAAACTGACAATTTCTGATTCTAAAATGAAAATTTCTGTTTCCAAAATGACAATTTCTGATTCTAAAATGACAATTTCTGATTCTAAAATATCAATTTCTGATTCCAAAATGTCAATTTTTGATTCCAAAATGACTATTTCTGATTTTAAAATGACAATTTCTGATTCTAAAATGACAATTTCTGATTCTAAAGTCACAATTTCTATTTATAAAATGATAATTTCTGTTATGACGATTCCGAATTTTCAAACGCAGCTTTTGAGCTAATAATCTCATATTTAAATCTTCTCATTTTTCTCTTATATTTCCCCCTCCGCTTCCCCCTCAAGTAATTACTTATTAGTTCTTCCTCTTTTTAGTTATACAAGAATGTGAGCCCTGTTATTATGCTCCTTGCAAATCAGTTAAATAATTTTACTCATTCTCGTAATAAGTTTCCTCATTTTTGCTGCCCCTTGTTTACAATTATGACAAAAGTCAAAAGGTCACAGCAATCATTTTACTAATTAAAGTAATAAATAATTGACAGTTGCGTAGGTCAAAGTTTTGTTCACAAACAAAATTTCATTAGAATATGAGTGAAATTCAGTTCAGCTTTAATTGTAGGTAGATAATGAAGATGTTATGATTTTGTTCAACACACACACAAACACACACACACACACACACACACACACACACACACACACACACACACACACACACACACACACACACACACACACACACACACACACACACACACACACAGAGACGCACCTCCTACTTTCTTGTGTGCTTTATTTATCGTAATAATTATCAATGGCTAATATAAAGGGTGACATTTAATAAGTGAATACGTCAATTATTGTAATTAAAAACAACTTATAGATAACGTGATGGTAATGCATGAGTAAACTTGTCTTTAACCGCTTCCGAAATGGCCACCCTTGGCACGAATACACAGCTTCTAACGCTTGGAATAATTTTTGGCTATGGTCCGTGGCTGTTTTCACTGTTTTTCGGTGCCACTCACGACGTAACGACTATTTCAGCAACTGCATATTTTTGTGACGTTTAACACAGATCCTGCCCTCTGAAATGGACCATACGCTGTAATGGATCGTATTAAGATCCGCCGAATATGTTGTTCTTTCTTAAGATGTGATAAAATCAAGAAAATGAGCCCTGCACCATTCTTGTATCGTTTTGCCTCAGTGTGAGCTGACTTCAGAGTTATGCCAGAACGTCTAATCATTACTGCAAAAGTTCTGTGCGACCCAGGAGATTACCACAGCGTTAAACTTCTTGGTTGACTTTGACTTCATATTCCATCAAAAATCAAGGTTGTCTTGCCATTTGCCCCGCAAATTCCATCCCATGCCGTGACAGATTGCGGATGTTGGCAATGTTGAATGACGAATGATTGTCCATTTTGATGGTTATGCGCTTGTTCAACAAAGTAAATCGTTTTTCATCTGTGAAGACGATTTTTTGCTATTCAATTGCTGTGGCCCAATCGTTGAAGTAGGCGGCATCTTTGGAGTTGAACGCGTTTGTTTTCATCCGTAAGTACTTAACTGACCTTGTTGAAACTTTTGAATCTTGAGTCCTAGTACATTTCTTGCTATGAGTTCAACTGATTCACGATTGATGCCAGTTTCGTGAGAAACTTTTCTCATGGAAACTGTTGAATTGCGCTGCACTCGGTTTTGCAAGATTTTGCGAATCCTTTGGGTCTTTTCAGCCTCTTCCTGGACGATCACTTTCATGACTCAGCTCCTTAAGCCGTTTAACTGCACGAGAAATTAACAGAAGGAAGCTACTGCGCAATCTCTTAATTGCGTTTGCCCCGCTGGTGCAATATTATAATAGCTGACCTATTATTTGACATCGTAAAGTAAATAACCAAATCAAATATAGACCACAAACAATTTAAATCACCTGTACTCTCGATTACGTGAAATAATACAAGAATGCAGAAAGTCGCCGAAAAATTACAATACTTTTTCTATAGCGCTAAGAAAGTTGTACACACTTATTAATTGTCACCCTGTATTACCCTTTTGTGGATACTGGATACTTGTGCTTTGCCATAGTTATGCAGTTAATTGAATCTGTCTCATAAATCATCGAGGCCCACTCATCTCCCACGCTCCTGCATGAGTGTAAATTCTGCCTATAGATTATAATTATGTAAGTAATTAATAATTATAGAATTCATAGTTGATAGGAAACACCTTTGTAACGCATTAATTACATAGTAGCTAAAGACATTACCTGTGAATTTCACACATTCATGTACAATGCCTGTGTGAAATCCAGGATTAACTAACTATTCAATGGGAAGGGCAGAAGAACTTACCCTACAGAAATGTTTCAGTTCTTTAAGTTTAGAAATCACTATATGGCTTCAGCTGGTCCTTAGTAGGCCCCGTCCATTCATGTACTAATATATAACATGCACAAGTGAAGTGGATGCGAAAAGCTCGGCCCTTACGCTCTCCATGAGCTGTTGTGCCATTAAAAGAACGATAAGAAGCTCTTCAGTAGAATTTCATTTTCCTTTGAAGGTATCATATAACTACGAGTATGTATTATATAAGAATGCCTGAAATGCCGTATTCTGAATTTTCTTTGTGTGCTCTGTATTCAAATTAGTTTTTCCTTGAATTGTTGCACAGTGATCATTAAAATATAATTCACCCGAAATCTATACGCTTCATGGTATACATGTCGTATACGCAACTTTTCGTTGTTAATCTATTCGCATACCCACACTGACACTGACACAGGCACTAACACTGACACTGACACTGACACAAACACTGACACTGACACTTCCACGTTAGCTGCCAAACTAAACAAATTACCCATGAGATTCGATTTCGTTGAGTTTCATCATACTCTCTTGAAGTTGGAGTTCACACTCTCTTTGAAGTTAGTATTCGCTAGCATTCGTTTTTATAAAACGCTTACCATAGAAGCAGAAAAGTAAGTACCATAAAGCATGAGTAATGCATGCTGACACAAAGTTAAATGATTGTTTTTCTATGTAGTGTATGTATATTTTTGTCATACTGTCTCCCTAGTTGCCATAGACTCTTTGACTCACACCTGCTCAACTAGAATTCGATTTGCAAACAACCAATTTTCAACTTAAAATTTCAATTGCATGCAAGAAAAATATTGAATAAATAAAATTTCAAAAAATAAAAATATAATATGAAAATACAAAAAAAGAGTTCAAGTAGTAAAGAGGTAGATGATGTGTTATTGTGTGTGTGCGTGTGTGTGTGTGTGTGTGTGTGTGTGTGTGTGTGTGTGTGTGTGTGTGTGTGTGGGTGTGTGTGTGTGTGTGTCTTTGTCATGTGAATGATTGCCACAGTTTGTTAGTGTCACAAACAATATTCTACTTATCTATTCTCTCTCTTCTTAAGTATGAACGAACATCGAAGTACTTATTTCTTTATGCACGAACATAATGTAGCATACATGTGAGTATTTTGCCGATAAAGTATGTTCAAGTATAATTTTGTTTGGCAAAATAATTGGAAAGACTTGCACGTGACAGCACATGGTAGAGAGCATGCAAAGAAGTGCAATACAATAGAAAATTATATTATAAAGTAAAATTTTACTTTTTACTTTTAAGTAAAAATGTACGAAACGTTTAAAGTTATTGACCTCAATTCACTTGTGCTCTTGTGTATCGTCGTCAGCATTGCAATTGTTGCCGCCTCATTGCCGTCGTCGAATTGACACAAAAGTTGCATAGCAAATATTTCGAGATTTCATTATTTCGCATGCATGTGCAGACGTAGTGTGCGAATAAGTAATAAGATGTTTTTCCATCACTGTAACTATTAGTTACTGTCAATGATATTTTTTACTTCATTACATTCACTACATAAAGTAAAAAGTAGAAAATTTAACCTTGTGTTCGTTGCAGAAAAGAGAAAGAGAATCAGCTAGTTTGGTAGTTTATCTAGGGGAGATTTTTTATTTGTATTTTAAAATATTCCTAGTATATAAAATCAAAAAATTGACTAAACTTTTCTTCCTTCCCTTTGTCTACATTGAAATTTATATCAAAAACTATGTTGTATTTATTGGAAATGTTATCTACATTTGTTTCTCTAACTGTTTCGGCTATCTAGTTAATCTAAACCGCTTCCTGTTGGGATTGTCTATGTTGAATTTTTAAGTTGCCAACATGTTTTAAATTTTTTTAAACTGCATTAACTAAAATGGTTTTTTTAATTAAAGACATCAAATTTTTAAGTAATTTACGTTCTCTACATTGTATTTGGCTATTTGCACTAGCTAAACAAACTAATTTTTTTTTAATTATCTACGTCGAATTTTTAAGTTGTGCAGGTTGTCCAGTTTATCTACATCGTTCATGCTGACTGTTTAAGATCTTTGGATTACCTTAACTGATTTTTTGAATTGGTTATATTAACTTTGTAAGTGTTCTACGTTGTTTACTTATTTTGCAATAACTGTCAACGCTACCTGCTTTAACTGAATTTATTTTTGATTGTCTACATTATAATCACTTTTTACACTAACTATGTGCATTAACTAAACTAATTTTTTTTTAAATTATCTACCTCGAATTATCAAGTTTTGCAGTTTATCTACATTGTTCACGCTGACTGTTTAAGATTACTGATTTTTTTAATTGTTTACATTAACTTTGTAAGTTTTGTACGTTGTTTTCATTTCTTACTAACTAACTGTTAACGCTACCTGCTTTAACTAAATTAATTTTGTTGAATTGTCTACGTCGAATTATTAACTGTTTACATTTGTTTTTCAATTTTTCGCAATAACTGTTTAGGCAATATGCATATGAGCTAAGTTTTTTTAATTATCTACGTCGAATTATTAAGTTGTGCAGGTTGTCTACATTGTTCACACTGATTGTTTCAGCTATTTGCATTACCTTAACTGATTTTTTGAATTGTTTACATTGATTTTGTAAGTTTTCTACTTTGTTTATTGTACTAACTGTTAACGCTATCTGCTTTAACTGTATTTATTTATGAATATCCTACGTCAAATTTTTAATTGTCTACATTATAATCACTTTTTACACTGACTATGTGTATTAACTAAACTAATTATTTTGTAATTATCTACGTCGAATTATTAAGTTGTTCAGTTTATCTACATTATCTACTAACTGTTAAGGCAATATGCATATGAACTAAGTTTTTTTTTTAATCATCTACGTCGAATTATTAAGTTGTCCAGGTTGTCTACATTTTTCATACTGATTGTTTAAGCTATTTGCAATACTTAAACTGATTTTTTGAATTGTTTACATTGACTTTGTAAGTTTTCTACGTTGTTTACATTTCTTGCACTAACTGTTAAGGCTACCTGCTATAGCTAAATTAATTTTGTTGAATTGTCTACGTCGAATTTTTAATTGTCTACATTTTTCTTTAATTTTTCGCACTAACTGTTTAGGCAATATGCATATGAATTAAGTTTTTTACTAATTATCTACGTCAAATTATTAAGTTTTCCAGGTTGTCTACATTTTTCACACTGATGGTTTAAGATATTTGCATTACTTAATTGTTTACATTGACTTTATAAGTTTTCTACGTTGTTTACTTTTCTTGCACTAACTGTCAAGGCTACCAACTTTAACTAAATTGATTTTTTGAATTGTTTACTTTGAATTTTTAATTGTGTACATTTTAGTCAGTTTTTACACTAACTATGTGCAATAACAAAACTAATTTTTTATAATTATCTACGTCGAATTTTTAAGTTGTCCTGGTTGTCTACATTGTCTACACTGACTCTTTCAGCTATTTGCATTACCTTAACTGATTTTTTGAATTGTTTACATTGATTTTGTAAGTTTTCTACATTTTTTACTTCAACTCTTTGTAGCTATTTGCATCAACTGAACTGATTTTTTCAATTGATTTTGTCGAATATTTAAGCTGTTTAAATTATCTAAAAAGTTTTGTACTGCTTTAACTAAACTGCTTTTTTTAATTGTCTACGTTTTCTTAGTATTTCACACTGACTGTTTAGGCTAGATGCATTAAATTTGTTTAATTATCTACGTCGAATTATTAAGTTCTCCAGGTTGTCTACATTGTTCACACTTAGTGTTTAGGTTACCTCCTGATTTTTGTGAATTGTACTTGAATATATTGAATTTTTTTACGTTATTTACAATTTTTACGTCGACTGTCTGCTATTTGCATTCACTTAATTGTTTTTTAAATTGTCTATGTTAAATCATTACGTTTTCTACATTGTCCTAACTGAGTTTTAAGTTTTCTACATTATCTATGCAGGCTTTGAGGATGTTGACTAACTAAATTTTTACATTATCTACATGCAGTTTCCTAATGTTAAATTCATAGGCTTCACTGACTCTTTAAGTTATCTACCAACTCCAAGATATTTTCATTTTTGTCTTCATTTACTTTTTATGTTTCCGAGATTTATTTTTTAGTCTTTATCGTTATGCAATAAATGCTTTTAGTAGTCTACTTTAACTTGCGACAATACTTACATAAAGTTTTCATTTTGTCAATCTTGATTTATTAACTTTTTTGTCTGTGTGAATCTATTTGCCTACGTTTAGGTTGTCTACCTTGACTTTTTAACTTATCCACTCCTAATTTCGTACGTTATTAAGCATATTATGCCGGCCATATCCACACCAAGTTATTATTATCTACATTGTTCAACTAGAATTTTATTTTGTCTCCATTGGATTTTTGAATTTTTTACAAGTGCCTCCAATGTTGTCGACATTGTTTAACAGATTTACGAAGTTTTCTACGCTTAATTTTCTCCATTTAAGCTATCTACTTTGAGTTTTTATGTTATCTACTCACAGTTTTTAGTTTGCTTGATTTTATATTTATGCTAATTAATACCGTGCTTTTCATTGTATTTTCTGCTTCTGTTGCTGATGTCGCGGTTGCTATCAGCTAACAGCCACCAACCAAAGTGTCAATTATATTTAAACTAATGGAGAGAATATCACAGCCACTGACTACTGCTCTGCTGCTATTTCCAAGTTATGCTCCTTTGTTTTTTCGCTGCTGCGGCTGCGGCTGCGGCTGCGGCTGCTGTTATTTCTGTTATTGTTATTTTTATAATGGTTGCTTATTGCGGTCAACAATCACAGCTACAATATTGTAGTTGTTCCAGCGTTGCTAGTCGCACTCGTAACTACTCGAACGAATGAAAATCACAAAAAGAAAAGAATAGACAACGAAACAAAACAAATTAAAATATAAATTCACTTGTAGAAAAGCACAGCAAATGAGAATGAAAATGAAAATGGAAATGAAAATGAAAAAGAACTGTAGCAAATCTTTCTCGTAATGAAAAATAATTAACTTGTTTCTTTCTGTATTTTTGACATTCTACTTATGTTAGTACATATGTACTCTAGAATGTTAAAAACTGTTAACCGAATTGATGCTGTAACTTGTTCTCTGGGGAAATGGGGAAAGTGAAAGATGAGCAAAATAACCTTGGATATAGCTTTGGCAAATTGAGCATATTATGCTCGGTATTTGTCTTGTAGTCAATTTCATATTATGTAATTTGATACTTTTGCTACTTATTTGTCTGCTACTTGCGCCCTTGAGTAGGAGTTACTATTTGGAAATTGAAACTTATTTATAATTGGACCATTTTTGAGTTATTTATGATGAGAGAATGTTTAAAATAAAATCTTCTTCCTCTTTTTACTATTTGAATTGTCTACATTTACCTATTTTGAAGATATCTACCACATATTTATTCTTTATTAAGATTGTATAAATTATCTACGCTGATAAATTGATTATCTACTTATGTTTTCAATGTTCTAGACGTTTTCTACTGACTTTTTTCATTGTCTACATCAGGTTTTTGAATTTTTTGAGGTACTGATTGGATGAATCTGATTTGCACTGAGTTTTTGTGTAATCTTATTCCAGTTGTTCAATATTTCTGACATTATCTACATTGACTTTTAAGGTTGTGTTAATCAAGTTTTTTTTTTAATGAATGACGTGTTTAACTTTTCCACATTTATCTACACCGGGTTACAGTTTTATACATTATCTACATTACATTATCTATTTTGGATTATCTATACTATTTTGGATTATCTATACAGTTACAGTTTTATACATTATCTATATTACATTATCTATTTTAGATTATCTACATGTATTTTCAATGTTGTTGTGACGGTTTCTAGCTACTAATTTTATTTGTCTACATCTGGAAGTCGAATCTGCTGAAGCTTTATATTTGATACATGTATCGGAATTTCCTTCACTGACTATTTATGTACTCTACTTCTAGTTTTTTACATGTGCCTCCAACGTTGTCGACATTGTTTAACATATTTACGAAGTTTTCTACGCCTAATTTTCTCCATTTAAGTTATCTACTTTGAGTTTTTATTGTTGCCATTGTCTACATTGACTTTCTGGGTTGTATTAATCGACTTTTCTTTTCGATGAAATTATCTACATACATTTCCATAGTTATCGATTATCCACGTCATTCTCTTTTGATTTGTAGTTTTTCAACGTTATTTACACTAAGATTTTATGTTCTTTTCATATATTTTTAATGTTGTAAACAATTTCTAACTTCTTGGATTGTTTACATTCTTTCTTTTTCCTTTTAATGGCAGAACAGTCCATGGAAGGCCGAGATCGAGCTTTTGATTGTCTATAAATCTAGACGTAAATTTTGAAGAAGTTTTCTACTTCTTGCGTGTGTCTGAATTGTCCTACTTGACTTTTTTTTGGTTATTCACCGTTAATTATTTACATTGTCAAGTTTGTTGATATTGCTTGTATTGACTTGTACCCTCATAATTATTTATCATTTGTTGTTTCTTTGATGAAGTTGCATTTCCATAGTTGTCTACTCCAGATTTTTAGATTATCTACGTATTTCGCAAACGATTTTCAGTTTTACGTATATATTTCTAATGTTGTAGAAGTTTTCTACCTAATTTATTTCATTGTTTATATCAAGCTTTCATTTGTATGTTGTATTTGCATTGTTTCTTCTGACTTATAGATTATCCACGACCTGGGAATTAGACATTTATTTTTATATATTGTTAACCCTGATAGTTTAAGTTATCTACATATGTATATCTATAATTTTGTAGAGGTTTTCTGCCTAATTTATTTCATTGTTTACATCAAGCTTTCATTTGTCGGGTGTGTCTGCATTGTTTCTTCTAACTTTTACGTTATCTACTCCTAGTTGTTAACTTAGTCAAAAAGGCTGGCATTGTTTACATGGACTTCATAGACATTAAAGATTGTTAAAATTAAGCTGCTTTCTTTGTCGAAGTTGTTTATATTTCCACAGTTATCTACAATTGGATTTTTTGATTATCTACATCATTCACACTAGATATTATTTTTTACCTTATTTAATCGATTGTTTTTTTCTTAAAGAAATTGTCTACATTTTCAAAGCTGTCTACAACGACTTTATTGTTTGCTTGTTTATTTGTGCCATTTTCATTAGTCTTTTAGTTTTACACGAGAATTTTACGTTATCTACAAAATTTTCAATGGTGTCAACTAACGTTTTTGGTTGTCTACGTGAATTAGGAAACTTGTAAAGTTTCTTTGCTATCGTCTTTACTCACTTTCTAGATTATCTATTCTTAACTATTTACGCTGTCGATGTTATAGACATTGTTTACCTTGTGTTTGCAGTTGTCAACATTTAATTTCTACGTTTTCATTAGTGTTCAAATTCACTCTGTTGATCTATTTTCTTATTATATGGACTGGAATGGGGATACAATGTCTTCGAAAGTTAGCGAAGATAGCGACACACACTTTCTTTCAACAAAGATGATCATGAATCAGACAACACTTAGTACAATTTCAATAGTTCCTCAATTGAATGTTAGACATTGAAGGGGATGCTGCCATAGCTGTTGCTATTCTTGCTGGTGAACTGCAAGTGACAATTGCTACTTAAGGTGTAAAGCAATTAAAAATAAAACCAAAGCTTAAACTAACAATAATTGTAGCAATTTACTTACCATGAATGCCCGCATGTAGAAATACATCGAGTGTGTGTGTGTGTGTGTGTGTGAGAGTGTTTAAACTTTTTAAAATTGTGCTACTGATTTTGTAAAGGATTCACTGCATACATACACTAGTAAGTACTAAGCACATATGTATATGGAAACTTATGCCAAGGATAACTTTTCATATTAATTAATTCTATTAACAACTGGAAACTGTGAAAACTTTGCTATTGTAGCTTGCCACAACAACAGAGGCAAACAGCATGACTAGCAAAAAATGCACAACTAATAATTGCAGCATATTTTTTTTTTTAAATGTTTTTGTTTGTTTTTCTTTGCATAATGAAACATGCACGAGGGTAAATTTTCATCATACACTGTTAAATGTTTATGCAAAAGTTTTATTTATGTTTTTGTTTATTAATTTCTATTTTTTTTTTTCATTGTTTTTACAAAAAACTTTAAGCATCAATGTCGAGCGCGTTATAGTGTGTAGAAAAAGAGGAAACAAAACAGAGTAACTGTAAAAATTAAATTCTATACATGTGAATCTTGAATATTTACCCAGTTGGATGTTTGATTGCCCCTCAACAACTCACAAGTCAAATTTTCAGCACCGGCATTTACTCTTCATGGTAGTGACATGGTAAGGGTAAGGGGTAGGACAAGGATCGGTTAAGGGTCGATTTAATGTTAGTTAAGCATCGACAGGGGGCTGGTAATGGGTCAGTAATTGATCGGTAATGGGTCGGTAATGGGTTGGTAATGGGTTGGTAATGGGTTGGTAAAGGGTTGGTAAGCGTTTGGTTTAGGGGTCATAAAGAGGTCAGTTATGGGTAAGTTAAGTAACAGAACGGAGATGATAAGTATAGACTTAAGGATCGGTTAAGGGTGTTAGTTAAGAATTGACAGGCGGGCAGGTGTTAGTAATTTGTCGGTAAATGGGTCGGTAATATGTTGGAAATGGGTAGGTAATATGTTGGAAATGGGTTGGTAAGGGATTGTAAGGAGTTAGAAAGGGGTTGGTATGGGGTTGGTAACGGGTTGGTAAGGGGTTGCTAAGAAGTTGGTAAGGGGTTGGTCTAGGGGTCGTTATGAGTATCTTTAAGGAACAATTTGGTGTTAGATAAGAATCGACTGGGAACTGGTAAGGGGTTCAGTAATTCAGTAATTGGTCAGTTCGGGGTCAGTTAACTAACAGTACGGAATCGGTAAGTGTAGCGTTAAGGATCGATTTGGTGTTAGTTAAGCATCGACAGGGGGCTGGTAAAGGATGAGTAATATGTCGGTAATGGGTTGGTAGTGGGTGGGTAACGAGTTGGTAATGGGTAGGTAATGGGTTGGTAAAAGGTTGGTAAAAGGTTGGTAAGCGATTGGTTTGGAAGTCATAATGAGGTCAGTTATGGGTAAGTTTAGTAACAGAACGGAGACGATAAGTATAGCCTTAAGGATCGGTTAAGGGTGTTAGTTAAGAATTGACAGGCGGCTGAGAAGGTGTTAGTAATTTTTCGGTAAATGGGTCGGTAATATGTTGGAAGTGGGTTGGTAAGGGGATTGTAAGGTGTTGGTAAGGGGATTGTAAGGGGTTGGTAAAGGGTTGGTAAGGGGTTGGTAAGGGGTTGGTAAGGGGTTGCTAAGGGATTGGTAAGGGGTTGCTAAGGTGTTATTAGGGGTTGGTCTAGGGGTCGTTATGAGTGTCTTTAAGGATCAATTTGGTGTTAGATAAGAATCGACTAGGGGCTGGTAAGGGGTCAGTAATTCAGTAATTGGTCAGTAATGGGGTGGTAAAGAGACAATAAGCGTTTGGTTTAGCGGTCATAATGAGGTCAGTTATGTGCCAGTTAGGTAATGGTAGAGAGTCGGAGTCGGGAAGTGTAATTTTAGGGATCGGTTAAGGGTAGCTTTTGTGTTAATTAAGGATTGATAGGGGCTGGTATGGGTTCGGTAAATGGGATGGTAATATGTTGGTAATGGGCTGGTAATGGGTTGGTAATGGGTTGGTAAGGTGTTGGTTTAGGAGTCGTTGAGAGTTCAGTTATGAGCCGGTTAGGTAGCAGTACAGAGTCGGTAAGTGTTTGGTAAGGATCGGCAAGGAAACGGTTATGGGCCGGTAACGTGTCGTTGAGGGAACGAAAATTTATCCGTAATGCATCGGTAAGGCCTCACTAACAACGGCCAAGAGTTCTATTCTAATTATGCTTATAATTTTATGTGAACCCATAAGCTTTTCAAAATTCTTTGCTGTTATGTTTCGTACTACTTTTTTCTTTAAATCTACACCAATCAACTTCAAAGTTTCACATTTCAGCTCGGCCATTTATGTACAGGGCCAAAAATGAAAACAATCTCAAAGTGGCTATTATTTGTGTCAGTTTTATCTCGCATCTCTACACTCTCCACACTCTTTACACTCTCCACACTCTTTACACTCTCCATGCCAAGCCGTCAGACAGTTTCTCTATTAAGTTTGCACTTTCTCCTATTCTACCTATTCTATGTAGTTTTATTTAAATTTTTTGTGATTTGATTTTTGAGTTTGATGCTGCCTACTGTGACGTTTTGGACATTGATACGAGTCTGTTATGCAATTCAAGTACATTGTGCTCATCTCACTCAAACTGTACTCAACGCGATAGACACAAGCCATAAAAGTTGAACAGAATTTCTGCTTATTTTTCTATTGTCGTTATATCGTTTTCCCGTTTGCCATGCTAACCTGGCTACCTTTGTTTCACATTTTCCTTTCCACCAGTTTAGTTTTTCTACATTGATTTCGTTGTAAACATTTTTTGCTAACTTGGCCATAAACCTTGATGATGGCTGCCATAAAAAAGAAGAGTCAGTGCCCATGAGGATGTCACCGCACTTTAGTTTTATTTTTATATTTTCGTATTGTGTTGCCATTGCAAATACTTAGTTGTTCGTGCATCAATGAGAATGTACCTACAAAGTTGCATACTTGCAGCCGTATATCATTTACTTTGTAGTGTTGTGTTGCTGTGTTGTTTGGTTTTGTTGAGCTTCTTTTTGCAATTTTGTTTTTTTCGATATTTGTTTTTTGTTTTTTTCACTGTTCATTGTCAAGTGAATTTGTGGTGCTTTGGCAAAAGTGAAACGTTTGCCAAAATTTGCGTAAACACTTTGAGATAGAATTTTTAGTGAAGTGAATTTGAGTTTGAAATCTCAATGGCATTCAATGCTGGAGAGTTCGACCGACTACTCGCAATCAAATTAGTGCGTTACTATTTTTGAAACTAAAAGATTGGAGAATACAAAATTGCAACAAGAAGTAAAAAGAAAAGGGAAAAGTGCAATGATTTACTAAAAATGAAACAAAAATACAAAAAGGAAATTTATTTATTTCCCATGCGGCTAAAAAGTTATAAGCCTTGAACGCGGGCAATAAACAACGATCGAGAATCGGGAAAAGAGTGAGACAGAGAGAGAGTGACAAACAAGTAAAGAACAAGCAACAAAGGGAGACAAATCCACCGACAAAGAATGAGTGAGAGAGAGAGAGAGAGAGAGAGAGAAACCAAGCTACAAACATAAGTCCAATCGACAGCGGACAACTAAACAAATTTAATAGGAAATTATATTAAATTTCTTTGGCTGTTATTTAGTTAGTTCCTTTCGAGTGGTCCAAGTTCATATTCATTTTTTTAATGATACAAATTCTTTTCTTGCTTGCAAAAACAATCGAATTTAATATCTTTTTTGTCTAGTTTAGTTTCAAAAAAGAATTACGTCATGTTAATCCCGCGAGTTTGTTGTCTAACAAATAAATATTTATTACTACATAAAATATTTTTTAGTTTAAGTATGTACATAGTAGAAATAGAAATAGAAATTACAATGATTTATCAAATGTTGTTCTTTTTGCGCTTGTCAGACATTTATTAGTTTTTAAGGCCATGGTCTTCTCACGCACACGCACACACTCTCACTCACGTACATATGATTGATTCATGTATTCACATTCACACTTCGTTCAACCTAACCCTGGGTTGGTTAGCCTTGAAGCGTCAACACTTTAAAATATTAGAGTCAGTGTTTTCTACAGGGGTATGTGTAATTGTGAGTATTAAATGAATGTAATGCGATGATAAGCGGCTTAAAAGTGGTCGATAAGGAGTCGGTAAGTAGTCATTAAATAAGAGAAAGAGTATGGGTAAGGATAAGATTAATTTTGGTTGTTGATAAATGATTGATAAAGCATCAGCATGGTGTTGTTTATGACTATGATCTATAAAGAGTAATGAAGGTTTCTCTTTTAAGTAGCACCTTATTGACTTTTTAAATTAATCTTAATTCATTCTGTTAGCGATTGCCATTAAAATCTTTCTCTTTCTGTCTCTTTTCAGGCAACTTACTGGTCATTTTGGTTGTAACATTATCCCGTCGCTTGCGCTCAATAACGAATTTCTTTTTAGCCAATTTGGCATTGGCTGATTTTTGTGTTGGTCTATTTTGTGTTATGCAAAATTTATCAATATATCTTATAGATAGGTAAGTCAATCAAACTAAATATCATTTAAAACTACGAGTAAGTATTTACCTGCAGAAAAAATGGAATTAAATGTTCCAACTAAATTACTTAATTATAATAACTATTTTAATTTTATAATTTAATAATATCTTTCAATCATGGCGGCTTTCAATATTAAAACAACACCTACTGAAACTTGAGCGCAGTTTATTTCATCTATCCGAAATAATTAAATGTTACTCATACGTCACAGTAGCTGGATTAATTTGTTTCTAGTTACTTAAATAGTTACTTTGTTGAAAGTTTAATGAAATTATATTGTTTCTATTGAGGTTTTAATAGTTTACTGTAATTCTTTATATGTTGAATATAGTTGCTTTGAAAAACTTACAATTTATTTATATAAAATTGAAATTATATAGAATTTGGTAACTCATACGCTAAGTAGTACAGAGATTTGCTACCATATAAGTGTGTAATACAATGAAATTGATATTTTCCCTGCGATTTAACGACCTGCTAGATTCTAATAAATAAAATGTTACTCATACGCCAAGTGGTACAGACATTTCTTGCTATAAAATATTGTGGAAAATTGCAAAGTTAATTTTTTAAAAGTATTTTCCATTTACTTGCATTATGTTGCTAATATGTACTTTGAAGTAAGTTTACTTTAAAACTCCAAACCATATCAATTAAGTAAATATTACTCATACGTCAAGTAGTACCTGCAGAAATTCGTTGTTATAAGTCAGTTAATTCGAAAATATCTAACAATTTGTATATCTGTATTATTGTGCAATAAGTAAACAGCACTTTCTCGCACTTCCACAAACCAATTATAACTAAATGTTACTCATACGCTCAGTAATACCTGGAATAAAAAATACTACAGAAATTGTGTAAAGATTTCTATTAAAGTTTTGTGAACGCTTAATGAATGTTTATTGTTTTTTTTATACATTTTTGTTAGTAAACTGCAATGATTTTTCATCTTTATATAAAAAATTTACATTGGTTAATAAAATGTTACTCATACGCACAGAAAAACACCATTTTCACCATTTTTCTCTATTGTTTGTGGGAAATTAAATATTCGTTATTATTATGTTTTCAAAAGCAAAATTCGCTTAGTTTTAAATACTTAATTGCTTTAGCCAAAAACTCAAACTAGCACAAAATTCAAACTAACAATCAATATTTCTATTAAATGGTTTTTATTCTAGGTATTTTAAATTGTTAAATGCATCTGAAAAAAAACCAGTGATTTATTTAATAATCCCGCTTTAACTTTAATTCAATAATTCAATTTTTTAATTTAATTTATTTTTCGTAGAAAGTTATTGTATTTTTCCTACCCACAGAAATCTATTAACATTTTCTTTTATTTGATTTACTCGCGTTATTTGCCAATAATTCATTTAAAAAGTTTTTTTGTTTACAAAAATATGGAAAACAATTTCACATTTTCCGAAACAACACAAGAAAAGCCAACAAAAACATGTTTGTTAATTGCTATTTGCAACTTTTATCATTTCTACAATAGAATAACAAATAACATGGGATACATTTTTCAAACAACATTCACTTCCTGTTTATTTTGGGCTTAAACTTTAAATCTGTTTGCAAGTGTAAAACTGCAATAAGTTTTTACACAATTTAAATTAAACTACGAGTATCTGTAAATTATATTACTCTGAAATGATGAGTCTGGCATAAACAAAAGCTTAAAAGTAATACACGCAATAAATAATTTATGGTAAATTATTTCCTTGATTGGCTTAAACTCACTGAACAATTGAGTCGAACAGATGAGATGAGTTACAAAATTCCCATTGATTAATACATGAAGAAGTGTAAACTCACATTGCCTTCAAGGCTCACTGGAAAGAAGCTCGTACTCTCTCATACTGAATTATACCTATAAAATATAAATCTGGCAATTTCAAGTGCTTACGTAGACGTTCTTATTTGATTTACTACATACTGATACTACATGTTGCTAGTACCTAGCTGAACTGGCAGCAGTAGCAGCAGCAGGAGCAGCTGTACTACATTACAAAGATACAAGATACTCTTTTCTACTCATAAAATTCATATGAAATTTATTTAAATATGTTTTTTTAGTGAATATTGTTAGGTGCTTGCTCTACAAAAGTTGAATCGATTAACAGCAAAAACATTGCTGCTTCGAATATTCCTGGTGCTGTATGTTGAAAAATATGAATATTCTGGTATGTTTTGCCTACAACATATAATAAAGGCAAGCTTTTAAATATATGTGAACTAGTGAAATGAAGATATGTTTTGTGTGTGCATTTTCTTTGTGAGCACGATAAACGAAACTTTTCGACTTCATTTGGCTACTGCCTCTAACTGAAGGAGTGGCATCCTGTAACTGTTTTTGAAGTTTTACTTCTTTAGAATAGTTTTTGTATATACTATGGAGTACAAAATTGTTACGGAAATAATGGGCGCCGTCCTCTATCAATCAAGTATGAAAAAAATTGGGATACATATTAATATGCATATAAATGATAGGTACTACATATACATCCACATGTATACACGTGTATGAATCAAATTTGATTGATAGAGGGCACTGATTCGTGTATGAATCATACTAGATTGATAGAGGGCGCTGATTCGTG
The DNA here is from genome assembly GCA_958295655.1 of Palloptera scutellata. NCBI lineage: Eukaryota > Metazoa > Arthropoda > Insecta > Diptera > Pallopteridae > Palloptera > Palloptera scutellata. Next base: position 58,424,731 of record OY282452.1, on the reverse strand, counting down.
TAAGCTTCCAACATGATTGGTAGAGGGCGCTGATTCGTGTATGAATCAAACTTGATTGATAGAGGACGCTGATTCGCGTAAGCTTCCAACTTGATTGATAGAGGGCGCTGATTCTCGTATGATTCAAGTATGATTGATAGAGGGCGCTAATTCAAGTATGAATCAAACTAGACTGATAGAGGGCGCTGATTCTTGTATGATTCAAACATGGTTGATAGAGGAAGCTAATTCTCGTATGATTCAAACTGGATTGATAGAGGGCACTGATTCGTGTATGAATCATACTAGATTGATAGAGGGCGCTGATTCGTGTATGAATCAAACTTGATTGATAGAGGGCGCTGATACGCGTATGATTCAAACTTGATTGATAGAGGGCGCTGATACGCGTATCATTCAAACTTGATTGATAGAGGGCGCTGTTTCGTGTATGAATCAAACTTGATTGATAAAGGGCGCTGTTTCGTGTATGAATCAAACTTGATTGATAGAGGACGCTGATTCGTGTATGGATCAAACTTGGTTGATAGAGGGCGCTGATACGCGTATGATTCAAACTTGATTGATAGAGGGCGCTGATACGCGTATGATTCAAACTTGATTGATAGAGGGCGCTGTTTCGTGTATGAATCAAACTTGATTGATAAAGGGCGCTGTTTCGTGTATGAATCAAACTTGATTGATAGAGGACGCTGATTCGTATATGAATCAAACTTGTTTGATAGAGGGTGCTGATTCGCATATGATACAATATTCATTGATAGAGGGCGCTGAGCATGAATCATACTAGATTGATAGAGGGCGCTGATTCGTGTATGAATCAAACTTGATTGATAGAGGGCGCTGATTCGTGTATGGATCAAACTTGGTTGATAGAGGGCGCTGATACGCGTATGATTCAAACTTGATTGATAGAGGGTGCTGTTTCGTGTATGAATCAAACTTGATTGATAAAAGGCGCTGATTCGTGTATGAATCAAACTTGATTGATAGAGGACGCTGATTCGTGTATGAATCCAACTTGTTTGATAGAGGATGCTGATTCGCGTATAATTCAATATTCATTGATAGAGGGCGCTGACTATGAATCATACTTGATTGATAGAGGGCGCTGATACGCGTATGATTCAAACTTGCTTGATAGAGGGCGCTGATTCGTGTAAGCTTCCAACATGATTGATAGAAGGCGCTGATTTGTGTAAGGTTCAAACTTGTTTGTTAGGGGGCGCGGATTCGTTTAAGCTTCAAACTTGTTTGCTAGAGGGTGCTGATTCGCGTATGATTCAATATTCATTGATAGAGGGCGCTGAGTATGAATCATACTTGATTGATAGAGGGCGCTGCCTATCACTTTCTAGTAAAATTTTACATTTCAAGCAAAAATTTTACATTTCAAACAAAGATCGTTAGAAATTTCTAGAGCTGAAAGAATGAGCAGAAGAATAAACTGAAGAAAAAAAAGAAACACGAGGCACAAACCAATGGCGATTTTGTTACGATAAAATCTCCAGCAAAAACTGCGGCTGAGAGGCAGCGAAAATGTAGACTTTGGTCACAAGAAGAAAAAAAATTAAAGCCCAACAAAATTTAGATTCTGCTATCATGAAAAAAAATACCAAAAACCAGCACCGAGAGATCGCAAGAGTGTAGACTTCCCAAGCAACTTGAGGCACAATAGAATTCGAATTCCATTGAGAAACAAATAGCAAAAACTAATGTGGAGCGACAACTTGAATGGCAAATGAGTTTAAGAGAGCCAAGAATTCCATCAACACTCATCGAATTGAGTCCCGACGAAAGTTATAAGATTATACAGCAACCAGGGAGTCATTAATGAATGGCTGAATTACCAGCTTCTCAACGACAGCGTAGAGCAGAAGATTTACTTGAAAACCTTGAAGAACCCGTGAAAAGAAAACCACTTACATCAGCACAACAAAACAGAAGCTCATAACATTCGCGAATTCTCAGACCGGCAAGTGGCAAATTTTCCACCTATTGAGATCATTCAACCTGAATATTTCGATGATAATAATGATGATGATAGAAAGATTATAATTATAATGATGTAGCAAATATTTTTTGATGGAGATGATGATTTTGCAGAGGGTGTTGCATGCATTGGAAATGCAAACGATCAAAATGAAGTTAATCCAGATGTAGCACACCTGGGATCAGAGAATCATCAAACTGAATTAGACAAAGCTTTTCGTTTGCATAAATCAGCACATCGTATAAAATTCCATCGGCCATGCCTGTAATGTCTGCGAGAGACTCTGGCTTTTACAAGTTTACTAAACCTAACCTTAAATCCCAAAACGCAAACATTCTAAAGAAGGAGCAAATTTCTGTAGGGCGTCTCACAGGCGCACACAAAGTTTTTTGTTTTATAGATTTTCTGTAGTCGGCTGTGTGTATCACAGATTTCTCACACACAGACACATACAAACTACTGAGATATTTTTAGAAATTAAAGTAGCATATGATAAGCACAGGTGTATGTGTGTGTGTTGTTTCTTTTATTCGGTTTCGACCAGGTAGGTGGGAATCTTCATAGATATGAGTAGCACCGCACTGCTCACATGCCCGCTCGATTCGCATCCATGCACCTACGTACTAAAGCCACCTCCTACGAGCGCTGTCCTGTGTCCCCCACGCGGCACTACCAGTGAAGGATTTATTTCGCGAGGCAGGAAAAGGGGTTCGACCCACTTCTCTATTTAATTGTTTGCTCGCCTCGCTGCTTGCTCGCCTTTTCGCACTTGCGTCATCATGTGTGCTATGACCTCGCTGCATTCATGCCATTTCTCTTTTGCCAACAACATGGAGTTCACCAGTCCGTCCCTCTGGGGTGACTGGTGACTCGCCAACAATCATTCGAAGTTGGTTTCTGGCATCCACAAATCTGCCGCATTCTAATAAGATATGTTCAGCATTCTTGATTTTCCCATCACAAAATAGACAGTCAACGGATGGTCAACGTGGGTGTATTTGTACAGATGCTGGCGGAAGCATCCGTGCCCTGATAGCAACTGTGTGAGGTCATAATTAATCTCTCCATGATTCCTATTAACCCACCTCTCCACACTAGGGATCAATGTCTTCGTCCACCGATCTTTCGTTGATGTCTCCCATCGATGTTGCCACACAGGTGCGTGTGTGTGTGAGTGTGAGTGTGTGTGTGTGTATGCATACTTTTAGGTGTTGTGATTTCAAGCTGTTGTCAGGTGTCAACAAGTTTATAAGTATATAATATATGCAAAATTTTCAAATTTACATTCAATAGAACTTTTAAGATATTAATATTCAATGTTCCACACACACACACAAACACACACACTACAAACACACACAAATATGCATGCATTTGATCTAAATGATTGCCTTATCATTCTAAAGTCTTTATATTGTTTTCTATCGAAACCACATCCAACTACTTACTATCATTTACTATCTTTTTCATCTTTTCAAATGCCCATGAGGTGATTTGAGTTCAATTGAATTGTATTGAGTTGATCAGTGACTATTTTCATTGATTTTTGAGAATTTTGTTGGAATTCTTGTTTATTTTCTTATTAAATTTCATTCAATTTATAACATTTTCCAGCTATAATTTCTTATTCACATTACATAAATATTTTTACTTGCTTTACATGAAATATAAATGTTTTTCTCTTTTGTCTGCTTGACAATGAATGAATTATTTATAAGCTTTAACTTGCACCTGACTGACTTTAGTTTCTCAATTCGTATTTGATTTATTCTGCAGTGTACATATATGAGTCATATAAAAAGTATTCGCGGTTTTTCGTTACAAGATTCATTCATTTTAGATTCATTCGAGTGCTTCTCTCCACGGAGATCTCTAGTAAAAGGCGAAAGATTTAATCGAAAACTGAGGAGAAACCACAAATCTGGCCACACTACGTAAGCCGATTATGTCAACATGCTTGAAAGGTGGCTATATTTTGTGTGAAGACAGTTGTGTAATTCGCGACTAGTGTAAAAAGTTACATTGATTTGAAAATGTGTGATATATCTAAAGAAATACGCTGTGTGATGGTGTACTACTTTACTATCGAAAAGGTAAAAACGCAGCAAACGCAACATGCCGATAATTTTGTGCGGGGTTACGGTGAGCGACGTTTCCTCGATTCAGTACCGGAAATCGCGATATCAAAGATGCACCTCGCTCTGGTCGGCCAGTCAGTGTTTTCAATCAGTCGATGCAATATTGCAACTACTTAGTGCAGCAAGATCGGCAAGCAAACTGTCAGGAGATAGCGGAGGCACTAAACATCAACAGACATGACAGATTTATCATCTAGTAACATCTAGTAAACCGCGTATACTTTTTATATGACCCAAATATTTATGCTTACCTTGTAAATGTGCTGAGATTAAATGGAACTTTAAGTAAAACAGTCAAGTCAAGTGTAAATTTCAAACCCACAGACACATGCATACAAATTATGTATGTAGTTCCTCAAAAATATCTCAGCTGAATGACAAGAAAATGTCCTTATCTCCGTACTTGTCTGCACTTGGCTGCTTGTCAGTCAGTTGCGCATTTGTCATAGTTTTGCTTCAATGAAAATTGTGCATATGCTTAGGAAAATTACTCATATACACAATAGCATACAGAACTTATAAGATAATTATGCTAATCATATGCCAAGGAAGAGAAAGCGATGGAAAGAGAGACAGGGCGAGAGAGAGAGAGAGAGAGAGAGAGAAAGGGTCAGTGTGTGTATGCTTGCAAATAAGGACGACAACTGATTTCAGTCAGTAACAGCCGCAGTTAAATGCCTTCATTTGAAAAGTATCTAAAGTCTAGATAAGCAAATTTCACAGTGAAGATCGCAGATTTGTGATACAATACCAAAAAACAACTACATATTAAATTTATTATAAGGCTATTTAATTTGTTTGACAAAAATTCAATATTCAATCTTTGCGACATGCTGGTGTGTTTTTAAATCGAAAAATATATTATTTATCAATCATTTAAACAACGATCTGGCTTATCTGGCCATGTCTAACTGTGTTAAGTGCAACATACATACATAAAATGTGTGACAGATGACTGCCTCACTTGTGGCATTAATCTTAATACGCTCTACAACTAAGGTCAGTAACACCAACCAACAACAACAAAATACACTCTCTCAAATACCAAACACACACGTTCAAATTCTCCTTCTTTGTCGAATACAGCTGTTAAAAATATTCACTTCGTGCTCACCGGCCGATTAATGCAACAAAAACATCTGTTAAGAAATCACATTTGATCTATGCTCAATCGCAAATGTGTAATGCTCGCTCTTCTGTAAACTCTGCTTCGACTGCTTATACTGTTAACACGCGAGGTTACTAACAACTCTGTCATCGATGCCGATAAAATTGCTACTGTAACTGCTGCTCTCTCCTTTGCTGGTACTACATACAAAACACTTGATGCTGTTAAAAATGGATCAGTAGCTACTGCAGTTGTTCTTCCTGTCGATGGTGTTAACATTACACCTCTCTCTTCAATGCTGTTAACATTTCGACTCTCTCTTCAATGGTGTTAACATTACACCTCTCTCTTACGCTGATACTGGTAAAAATGAGTCGGATGCTGCAGTTGCTGTGGTTGCTGTCGATGGTGTTAACATTTCGCCTCTCTCTCTTTCTCTCTTCAATAGTATTAACATTTCACCTCTCTCTTCAATGCTGTTAACATTTCGACTCTGTCTTCAATGGTGTTAACATTACACCTCTCTCTTACGCTGATACTGGCAAAAATGAGTCGGATGCTGCAGTTGCTGTGGTTGCTGTCGATGGTGTTAACATTTCGCCTCTCTCTCTTTCTCTCTTCAATAGTATTAACATTTCACCTCTCTCTTCAATGCTGTTAACATTTCGACTCTGTCTTCAATGGTGTTAACATTACACCTCTCTCTTCAATGCTGTTAACAGTTCGACTCTCTTTTCAATGGTGTTAACATTACACCTCACTCTTACGCTGATACTGGTAGAAATGAGTCGGATGCTGCAGTTGCTGTGGTTGCTATCGATGGTGTTAGCATTTCGCCTCTCTCTCTCTTCAATGGTATTAACATTACACCTCTCTCTTCAATGCTGTTAACATTTCGACTCTCTCTTTAATGGTGTTAACATTACACCTCTCTCTTACGCTGATACTGGCAAAAATGAGTCGGATGCTGCAGTTGCTGTGGTTGCTGTCGATGGTGTTAGCATTTCGCCTCTCTCTCTCTCTTCAATGGTATATACAGTACACCTCTCTCTTCAATGCTGTTAACATTTCGACTCTCTCCTCAATGGTGTTAACATTACACCTCTCTCTTACGCTGATACTGGCAAAAATGAGTCGGATGCTGCAGTTGCTGTGGTTGCTGTCGATGGTGTTAACATTTCGCCTCTCTCTCTCTCTCTTCAATTGTATTAACATTTCACCTCTCTCTTATACTAGTACCACAATTGTTGAATGTTATCGCTTTTCATAATAATGTTAATTCTAACAATAATTTCTCTTCATCTAATCCCAATAACAATTTAAATAGGGAATAGAAAATTGCATACTGTTGTTGTTGGGGACAACAAAAAGTGCTGAATTAGATGTCGCCGTACGTTGGAAATGGCTTCACTGCCGTCTTTTAAACCTTCGATTACTGTTTCGATAGTTGTTCCTTACCCTCTCGCAGATATAGAGGTGGTGGAGTACTTATTGCTGTCAGGGCTAACCTGCTGCGTACCTATAAACTAGTAACTTTGCCAATTGTCAACAAAGTTGTGGAACATATCAAATAATACATTTTTGGATAACAAATATGCATATTTCGTAACTTCGTACCACCTACACCTAGTGCTGATTTAGAGTTTTCCATACGCAACAGTAAGTCTCCCTTATTTATTTTTTATACCTACTCAAATCATACTTGAAAACTACAAGTACGCACCCCAAGTGAATCGAAGGGAAAGTTGCATATCTTTAGGCAATTTCACTTGTGCTGGATTCACTTAAATACTGATATTCATTTTCATTTAACGAATATAGAAACTAACTAAACTAACTTTGTAGAAAAATATTTTTCCGAGCAAATACACATCCGCATTAACTTATCTATAAACAAAAATTCTGAAAATTTTGCAGTGAATTTTGAAATAGAAGAAAAAGAAATTTAAGATAATCGGATTACTATTTGTTAACAAAATTTTCATATTTCTTAGAATTATTGAAATCGCTGGGAAAAACATTTTTCAAAGTTTCAATGTAACAAATTAAAACTTTTACTGCTTCTTATCGAAATGTTGCATACTTTTGGGCGTGTTGTGCAATGTTAAACACCAATTAAAAGCCACTGCAGCATTGAGTGAGGAAACGAAAAGAAGAGAGCATGAGAAAGTGTGAGAGAATGTGGGAGAAATGGAATGCTTAATTTAGCATTCAGCAATTGAGCATTTTGCACATCAACTCAAATAAGCTTTGATATCATTGAGAGAGGGGAGCTCTACTGTCGCCGATGCAGGCACTCATAAAGATTGAAGCAAATATAATCTAAAGGAATTATTTAGCATTGAATTATAAATGCCCGGACATCAGACATTTCAGTAGACTTCAAAGCTTTCGACAAATTCGCCTATAAACAGAATAATTTTTAGTATGAAATTCATGTCTTAGTATACAAAACAAAAAAGATAAAAGATTTGAATTGCTTTTCTACTATGTTGCTTTAAAATATAAATTTTTTATTATGGGGTTCAAATCAAAAGTAGAACAAAAATTTTCCATTCCCTCTTACGACCTCTTGGCAGGCAATGGAAAACCTCCAATAGTAAAATTTGGTTAAGACATTTCTCTCCCCCATTACTTCGTCCTCTCCCCATATTTCACTCTCCCCCTCCTACTTCATTCTCTTTCTCTTACTTCAATTTCTTCCTTTTACTCCACCTTCTCCCTCTTACTTCATTATTGCCCTCTTATCTGACTTCCTCTACATCAGATATCTCTAACTTACCATCAATCTCTTCTTTTTGCTTCACTTTCATTATCTCCCTCTTATCTCAAAAGCGATTTCCATCACCTACCTCTCATTTTTTCTCTCTCCACTTCACTAATAGGTCCCGTCACATTCTGTCTTACTGCTGTATTTTATCTGTGATTCCACTCTCCGCCCAGAAAAAAATATATAATACCTTTCTAGACAAGCTCACTCATTCGCTCCATTTCAATTACACTCTCACCTTTCTCTCTGATTCCTCCCACTTTTCCTCGTTTTCCAACCCTACTCTCTCGATTCTCTTCCTCTACAGATCCCTCTCGCCCTCATCCCCATCTCTCTGAAGCGCTCTCCCTCAACTGCTCTCCCTCAATATCTCTGCGTTGACCTTCTCTTACTCGACTTCTTCTCTTACTCGACTTCTTCTCTTACTCGACTCCTTCTCTTACTCGACTCCTTCTCTTACTCGACTCCTTCTCTTACTCGACTCCTTCTCTTACTCGACTCCTTCTCTTACTCGACTTCTTCTCTTACTCGACTCCTTTTCTTACTCGACTCCTTCTCTTACTCGACTCCTTCTCTTACTCGACTCCTTCTCTTACTCGACTCCTTCTCTTACTCGACTCCTTCTCTTACTCGACTTCTTCTCTTACTCGACTCCTTTTCTTACTCGACTCCTTCTCTTACTCGACTCCTTCTCTTACTCGACTCCTTCTCTTACTCGACTCCTTTTCTCACTCGACTTCTTCTCTTACTCGACTCCTTTTCTCACTCGACTTCTTCTCTTACTCGACTTCTTCTCTTACACGACTTCTTCTCTTACTCGACTCCTTCTATTACTCGACTCCTTCTCTTACTCGACTTCTTCTCTTACTCGACTCCTTCTCTTACTCGACTCCTTCTCTTACTCGACTCCTTCTCTTACTCGACTTCTTCTCTTACTAGACTCCTTCTCTTACTCGACTTCTTCTTTTACTCGACTCCTTTTCTCACTTGACTTCTTCTCTTACTCGACTTCTTCTCTTACTCGACTTCTTCTCTTACTCGACTCCTTCTCTTACTCGACTTCTTCTCTTACTCGACTCCTTCTCTTACTCAACTCCTTCTCTTACTCGACTCCTTCTCTTACTCGACTCCTTCTCTGACTCGACTCCTTCTCTTACTCGACTCCTTCTCTTACTCGACTCCTTCTCTTACTCTACTCCTTTTCTTGACCTCTTATTCCTTAGCTCTCTATTTCTTGAACCCCTCAGTCCCGATCGGCTTTTCTCGGCCCAAATCCCTTGACACCCACTCTCTTGACCTCTCTCTCTTTACTTAATTTCTCTCGTCTCCTGGACTTTTCTATTATACCATCTTTTGCAGAATTCTCTTTCTCCACCCTTTCTTTGTCTCGGTTTTTGTCCCTTCCTTAGGCATTGTCTTTCCCAATAACCACATTCTCCTTTTCCCATATCCCATTTCCATGTTTCTCGCCCATCTGTATACATTTTTATCCAATTCGAGCTTTATCTCCCATTTTGCCTGTATGAAGTGTATGGAAATCCAACAGAGTAAACCCTTCCACACCTACGCCCAATGCAATTACATACACTTAAAATATTGCAGCAATAATTCAGTGCATTGTGAACGAATCTAACTGGCCAAAATAATAGTCTCTCACTGCACCTGTTTACGTTCATCAACACGTTTTCAAATGAACTAAGTATAACCCTATAGATTTATTCTTACATAGTTACGTAACTCTTGAGTATTTTGTATAAGTTATTTATAAATTAATACCGAACAATAACAATTTGTTCTTTCATAAATCTTTACAAGACGCAATGCAAGTGAATCTTCATTATAATTTAGAGTCTCCAGAGCGCAGTTCAACACTTGCTTCCAGACTCTCCACGAAATTACACATTATGCAGCACATTGTTGTAAGATTACTTACTAGCTACATACATGCTGGTACTGAATCTTTTTCATAATCTGAAATACGCTCACATGCACCGAAGAAAACTAAGCACCCATGAAACAACGAAGGCGAACCGCAAACAAGCAACAAATGCCACACGGCGTATGAGTGATATTAAATTAACATAAATTATAAAACAAGTAAATGCCATTTCAAGCATTTCGGCACGCTGCTGCTGCTGCTGCGGACACACACAGTATTATGTAATACTTAATAAAAAACATGTGTGTGTATGTGTGTGTGTATGTGTGAGTTATGGCGTGAAGCGTTATGGCAATACAAAGCAAAGAACGACATAAGGAACTGTAAGCTGAAGTTTACATTTACATACATTTCTCATTATGCATAATTATTTTTGCCGCAAGTGTACAAAATGATAGGAAGACTACAACGACAACGACAACGACAACGACAACGATAACGACAGCCACAAAGACAAAGACAACGAAAGCAAAAGGGAGGGCAAAGTGCAGCAAAAAATGTGCAAATTAAGAAAAACTCGCTGGCATTGTCAAAGAAAATGCTTGAAATGGCAACAGTCAGAGCAGTCACACAGAGAAAATGGGGGCGGAAGGGTTGGAGGGGTTGGGGGGTTGGGGGGTTGGAGGGGTTGGGGGAAGGACATTCAGTTCAACAACGAAAAGACTGCAACACATGTGCTGGTGCCACACATTCTCTTCGCTTTATTTTTTGTACTAATTTTTCTCACATTTAAGTATCATGCACTGAGAAAGTAACGGCGTAGCGTAAAAAACTAGCGTCCTCGCTGTTGTAATTTTTTTTTAGCGCTCTCCTTAGAACAGCTGCTAGCTTCGAGATAGAGTGATGCAGAAACACATGCCATAATGCTGGTTTATTTAAATTTCTTTTATTTATAGTTTCCTCGTTAGTTCTCTTTTTTTCTCCTAAACATTTTCTCAGCCATTACTTGTCATTATCGCTGTGTGTGTGTGTGTGTGTGTGTGTGTATGGTACTTTACTGCTATCTCGCTTTCACTCTCCTTTTCTATTTCGCTGTTTGATGTCAGCTTTTTGTGTGTGGGTGTAAATTTAAAATAATTTTGTTGTCCTTTTCATTTTTACTCTTTACTGTTGTTAATTAATTTTTATTTTAGTTTTATTTTGTAACTTAGTACACTTGAATTATACTAATTTGCAGTGAATGACTGCTAATTGTGGTTGGTAGGAGAGGATGAGAGGGGCTGGTAACAAGAAGGGAAGATATGGCAAACATTTCGGTGTATGTAAGTCAAAGTGGGAGAAGCTGAACTGAAGGCATAGTTCAGATTGTATGATACCCTTCACGCATGAAAGCGTGAAAGCGTAAGTTTGCCGTAAAAGAGAGTTTAGAGAGAATGCCACTCACGTTAGGCTCTCAGTTATAAATGGCTGGCTCCATTTTCCATTAATTTGTACCCTGCACAACAATATAACTTACAGAGATAATTTGGAGCAAAAATATTGAGCAGCTGGTCGACGTACGCTGGAAAAATAGAGAGAAGTTGGAGAGAATGGAGAATGAAGAGAGAGGGAATCGAAAGGGGAGTTCAATAGGCATACAGTCCAAGTAGAGGGGAAATCGAAAGAAAGGTCAAGAGAGAGGTCAATAGGGTGAATGTGACCAAAAGAGAGAGAAAGGTGTTGAGAGGAAGTGGTTCAGAACGAGAAGAGTGGAGAGCGAAAGGTTTAATCAAAATGAGACTTAAGCAGAAAAAAACAATGATTAGCAAATGAGTAGGGGGGAGAAGGGGAGGAGAAGATAAAGGAAGAACGTTTAAGAGAGAGAAAGAGAAAGTGGTCGGGAGGGAGAGGGAGAGAGAGAGAGGGACCGATAGTGTGAGATAGAGAGTGAAGAGAGTGGTCCAGAAAGCGAGTAGATTCGTCAGAAAAACGATACAATGAAGATTGGAACAAGAGAAAGAGGGTTGAGAGAGGTAATGGATAAGCAAGGAGTGGACTGGTAGTACTTTCACCAGGGAGCTTTTCTAGTTATCGTTAGGGAAAGTAGATCAAAAGCAAAGGGATTGAGAAAAGAGGGCTGAAGAAAAAGGATTTCACGAAAGAGAAGAGCCAGGAGATGAAAGTGATTGTGAGAGAGGAAACACAAGCGAGAAAACTCAAGAGAGAAACGTTACATCAATATGAGATGCAAAAAAGAGAAGGGTTGATACAGAGGTGTTCGAATGAGAGAGTGAGTGGAAAAGGTATTGTGAGAGCTGAGGTTTTCGAGAGAGGGGTCGTAAGTGAAAGACACTTTTCTCTCGAAAGAGACAAGTGTCGAGATACAGAGAGGAATCAAGAGACAGAGAGAGGATCAGGCCTCAAGAAAAAGGACTTCACGAAAGAGAAGGACCAGGAGATTAAAGTGATTGTGAGAGAGGAAAGACAAGCGAGAAAACTCAAGAGAGAAACGTTACATCAATATGAGATGCAAAAAAGAGAAGGGTTCATACAGAGGTGGTCGAATGAGAGAGTGAGAGAAAAAGGTATTGTGAGAGCTGAGGTTTTCGAGAGAGGGGTCGTAAGTGAAAGACACTTTTCTCTCGAAAGAGACAAGTGTCGAGATACAGAGAGGAATCAAGAGACAGAGAGAGGATCAGGCCTTAAGAAAAAGGACTTCACGAAAGAGAAGCGCCAGGAGATGAAAGTGGCTGTGAGAGAGGAAAGACAAGCGAGAAAACTCAAGAGAGAAACATAACATCAATATGAGATGCAAAAAAGAGAAGGGTTCATACAGAGGTGGTCGAATGAGAGAGTGAGAAAAAGGTGTTATGAGAGCGGTAGAGTTTTGAGAGAGGAGTTGGATTGAAAAATACTTCCCTCTCGAAAGAGAGAAGTGCCGAGATACAAAAGAGAGAGAGGGAGAAAAAGATGGAAAAGAGACGGGGGCGAGAGGCTGAAAGTGGTCGAGAGACAAAGAGAAGTTAAGAAAATTAGGGCAAGCTAAAGAAGGATTGTAGGAAATTTGTAACAAGAGAGACCGTGTTGAGTGAGACTGAAGGGATAATCGTGAATGAACATGTGCAATTATCATGCTGTCGTTAGCGAAAGTGGTCTTGAAAAGAAAATTGGAATTTAGAGGCTAATGTGAAAGCAAAACAAGGAGAAAAAGGGGGGAATGAGAGAGTTGAGCAATAAAAGTTATCCAAAGAGGATATTACAGGAAAAAGACTTCTTTGAAGGGACTAAATCTCTTATCCTCTCACTCTTTCCGCCACATTGTTTGGAGGCAATAGTGTATGTCTTCTCAATTCAGTTTCAGTTTCTCTCATTGGTTTTGCACACTGAGATGTGCAGACAAAAGAAAGAGTAAAAAGAGGGTCGCTGTGGTGTAGAGTGCTGCGCAGAGTGTCCGGGGTTCGAATATCGGCACAGGCAAAATCAAAAAGTAGAAAAAATAATTTTCCTACACGGCACAACCACCACCTCTTGGGAGGCAATGGCAAACCTACTCACAAGAGTAAAACTTGCCTATGAAAAGCTTTTAACTTCGCCGTTCGGATTCGGCATTAAACTGTAGGTCCCTTCAATTCCATTCATGTACAAATATAATACTCACAACATGAGTGGATGCGAAAAGCTCGGCCTAGGCCCTCCATGGGCTGTTGGGCCATTAAAAGCAAAGTAAGTAAGTAAAAAGAGGGATCACATATATACAATTCAGCTTAGCTGTGAATTTCAAACAAGCTTATACTTTTCAGTTATATAACGTAAGGTTTGTGAAACATTTTGTAATCACAACACAACTTAAAAAGAAATCTATGAATTTATTTTCTCTTTTATACTTACTCCTTTGAAGTTTAAACTTTATTTACTGATACCAGAAAATAAATCCCATTAATACGCAAGCATACAGTGAAAAGAATCCCGAATTCAGCTACTTAGTATTATTGCAGAATTTTAATTAAATTTTAATATATATATACTTACATTACATACATACATACATAAATTATGCATACATATCTCTTTCATACTGCTGCATTAACATTAATTCGCTCATCCTTTCTCGCTCACCCACTCTTTTGGATTTTCACTCTTTCCTTCTCTTTCTCTTTCTGTTTCTCTTTATTTACAGTTGGGTCTTTGGTGAGTTCCTTTGCCGCATGTATCAATTTGTGCATTCGCTCAGTTACACCGCCTCAATTTTCATACTGGTTGTTATATGCATGGAGCGTTACTTTGCAATTGTTCATCCGATTACGTGCAAGCAAATATTAACCGCTGCCAGATTAAGGGTGAGTCATATTCGAACCGTTATTCTCATTGCATATTATTCATAATTATACAGCGGCAACACGACGACCAGATGTAAGCATGTCAAACGACGCCGTCGCCGCCTACGATACACTCATGTAGTTAATTTCTCTTTTGTTGTTTGTTGAAATTTAATCGTAAGCTTGCTTCCGTTGCTGGACTGTACCACCGTGTCGTTACAGCTACATAGTTATACTATAAGTTATGTAATAAATTTAACTTTAATTATGTAGTTTTAATTAATTGGAAAATATTCCGTTATTAATGGCGAATGTTTGGCTGGTGGTTGTAGGCTGCTACTTTACTTTTGGTATTTAGCGGAATTTTTTGCATCTACCATGAAGCACTGCTTGCAAGCAGCAAGCGGAGAAATTATTTGAAAGAAAAATACTTATTAAATTTACACATAAATGCAAAAGAATTTTCCATTTAATGTGATTGTTTAAAATTAAAAGCATTTTTGAAGAAATGATGTGCTCTCAAGATGATTACAAACGCTGAGAAGAGAATAGGAAGAGTAGCTTGATTTGTGCGCACGAATGATAGAATACAAGATTACGCCATGCGCAGGCCCGTTATTCGGCTCTTGCTGTGTACATACTTGCATACATTCATTGACATACGAGTATGTATAAAAATTCTGTATGTGAGAGAGAGAGAGAGAGGGCAAATTTGTTCAACTTAATGGCGTAATCTTGTATTCTGTCATTCTTGATTGGTGCTATCGAAAGCTGCCTGCATAAAAAATGAGAAAATGAAATGAAATGGTGAGAGCAATCTCTCTAAAAAGCACAAATTATCTAGGCACTAAGGAGAAAAAAGGCAAGGCAAGTCTAACATAGTAAATTCTTAAATGGAAAATTAAATAGATTTTTTCATTCATTTTTAAAGATTTCAATCATTTTTTTCTTTTCTTTGTTTACTTCTGTTACAATGCAAAAGATTACAATTAAATGTTATTTTTATCCTCAATGTTTACTGCATTCTAAAATCAAGTGCAAACAACTGCAAGCTGGAAAACAAATTAAAAAATTTCCAATTGATTTCCTGCTTGCTCTTTCTACGCACATATGAAAATAGTATATGTAGTAATAATACTTTTGACCACTGGAAAAATATGCCAAAAATAAAAATTGATATCCAACTCAGACGCAGAGCATCGTGGCTAACGCTTGCGTCAGTGCCGAGGTCCAGCCCTGGTTCTGGTTTATATTTAGAAGAAAACGCATATAAATACAAAAGTTATTTGCCATCGTTTTCCGACAACATTAAAATTAATTTACTGCATGAGAAAACCAGAAACGAACACAATCAAATAAGCAAAAGCAAAGGCAAAGGCAAAACTAAAAACGCAAACGATTTGAATTCAGGCATTCATTCAGTCGGTGTAATAATTTCATGGCACTGAATGTGTTCTTAAAGTGAGAAAGCGCACTGAAAAACACTCAACGAAAGCAATAAAAATAAAAATGAAACGTCTGGTAAACATTTCACTAAAATCAAAAAGTAAATGAAAAATTAAGAAAGTCAATGATTTTCGTATTGCATGGCATTAAATTTATATTTAATTTTAATCAAAAATTCACAAAAATTATGGAAATAGTTGATTTTAAATAAAAATATTAAGTAATGTCACTTATATGCATTTTGTATAAAAAAGAGAAGGAGAGCGAGAGAGACATCGATCAACGTTGCCCACAGATGAAATAATGCCCATGACTAGACTAATGAGATATACTCGTATGTGCCGTTAAAAAGGGGTATTATGTGCTAGGGGTATTACGTACTAGTGTAGTAAGGGGAAAGAGAAGCTGGTGTAGAAGAGTAAAAGTAGAGAGAGCATCGCCAGATAACAGTGCCCACGTCTTTATTACATACTTACACGCAATAATTATAGTGTTTATTACTTGAAAAGTTACTTGAGCACTGAATTTAGTGTTGCCGAATAAGATTTTTTTCCATTAAATCTGGTAGATTTTCGAAAATAAAACTGGAACCTTTTTTCAGTTCGCGGCCACCAGTAGATTTTTCCAGTGATTTTTTTTCGACTTGAGGAGTAGGGAGTAGGGAGTAGGGAGTAGGAAGTAGGAAGTAGGGAGTAGGGAGTAGGGAGTAGGGAGTAGGGAGTAGGGAGTAGGGAGTAGGGAGTAGGGAGTAGGGAGTAGGGAGTAGGGAGTAGGGAGTAGGGAGTAGGGAGTAGGGCGTAGGGAGTAGGGAGTAGGGAGTAGGGAGTAGGGAGTAGGGAGTAGGGAGTAGGGAGTAGGGAGTAGGGAGTAGAGAGTAGAGAGTAGAGAGTAGAGAGTAGAGAGTAGAGAGTAGAGAGTAGAGAGTAGAGAGTAGAGAGTAGAGAGTAGAGAGTAGAGAGTAGAGAGTAGAGAGTAGAGAGTAGAGAGTAGAGAGTAGAGAGTAGAGAGTAGAGAGTAGAGAGTAGAGAGTAGAGAGTAGAGAGTAGAGAGTAGAGAGTAGAGAGTAGAGAGTAGAGAGTAGAGAGTAGAGAGTAGAGAGTAGAGAGTAGAGAGTGGAGAGTGGAGAGTAGAGAGTAGAGAGTAGAGAGTAGAGAGTAGAGAGTAGAGAGTAGAGAGTAGAGAGTAGAGAGTAGAGAGTAGAGAGTAGAGAGTAGAGAGTAGAGAGTAGAGAGTAGAGAGTAGAGAGTAGAGAGTAGAGAGTAGAGAGTAGAGAGTAGAGAGTAGAGAGTAGAGAGTAGAGAGTAGAGAGTAGAGAGTAGAGAGTAGAGAGTAGAGAGTAGAGAGTAGGGAGTAGGGAGGAGAGATAACTCTCCACACCTTCGCAAGTCTTTTTCTTCTCGATTTTTTCTAGCATTGCATTTTTACTCACCATTTGAGATTTGGTCTTGTCCTCCTTGATTCTGTCCTCCTGATTGTATGGTAGTCTCTTTCACATACACATAACGGTTTTTGAGCATCCCATATGTAATACATTGAAAGAGAGAAGATCACTACACTCTTTGACCATTTGCCCATGCAGGGTTCTAAGCTATAGGTTATTTCCCCTCCTTAAATCCTTTAGTGGAAGTAACAATCACTGCACTGATTATATGCAATAGTATTAAACTAATTAGGTTACTTTTTACTGCGCACTCAACTATTTTCTCTTAACCGTTCACTCTCTAACCATAGAAATTAAATAAACTAGGGGACAAAAATTTCTAAGTTTTTTACTTTGAGTGTACGAGTACCTATATATTAAACTGTTACCAAAAACCATAACAAATGCACCTGAACTTGCACGTGCAAGAAGAAAATAATCAAATATAAACCAGAGTACTAACAAATAGTACGAAAAAATGGGAATAAGCAACAAAAACGAGCAGCAACTAAATGGGGAAAAGTACAAAGAAAAAGCCAAAATTATTTGTGCTTAAAAACTTTTTGGCATCAATTTATTGCATTAAACATAAATTGTGTGTGGTGCCACACGATTGCGGACAAGCAGCAGCACCAGCAACAAGAAGAAGAGGAAAGAGAGGCGATAAACTGAGCAAGAGAGACAGAGAGAAAGAGAAAGGAAAAATCTATGGTTAGAGAGTGAACGGTTAAGAGAAACTAGTTGAGTGCGGAGTGAAAAGTAACGCAATTAGTTTAAGCGTTTGTTGTTTTAGTAACCGAAATACTAGCGTTTAGATTTTCAAAGAATTGCATTCCATTATAATGTATGCATAAATTAAATTGTTTTTTTTCCCCCATATGAAAACATAATTAAATCTGAATTGCATTTTTAATAGAGTTTACATACTATAAAACAGAATTTATATTGAGAAAATTCTATAAGAATCAAGAATCAGTTCTACATGAATCATATTGTCATAATGATGTTAGATTTTGTATGATTAATGAGAGAATTTACAACAAATAAGTAGGATACTAAACCTTTTGAATCACCTTATTATTTAATATGATGACTAGTGTATCTCGTTTAACGTGGTGCTTTATGTACCTTTTTAACTTAGGGACCATTCAAAGAGTAAAAACATTGAGCAATTGAATACTTTTCACTATTGATTCAAAGCGATATCATTTTGAGCTCCATTCTAATATTGCATATAATCGTTATGACCTCCGAAAGGAGTACTTAAAAAAAGTCTCTATTGCTAATCGGTTACAAACTATTCAGAAAGAGTTCGCTTTATCTCCCTCTCTTTTTTACCGAGTCTTTTTAATATCACTCAATCATAACTGCTTCTCATTGAGTTTCATTTCTCAATTTGGTGAGTTTGTGCGTTGTTTTGCAGAGAGTCACGGTCACACACGAGTTGTTGTGGCTTCAATATAAACTGTAAAATTGATCGAGAGAGCGGGAAAGTAAAATATGACCAGCACGGTCACCAGAAGAGTTTGCTTTTATGGCGAGCAATTTACTGTTATTCTTCGTTATGTCTCTTGCAAAATCGGTGTTGCCAGATTTAAGATTAAAAAAACTGCTGGTATTAAGACTAAATGATCTGTTAAAATATAGGAATGCCTTTTCAAAAAGCCAAATTTGTACCCAAGGATATTACAAATTTAAATTATAGCATTTACATTTTAACTTCAGTTCGTGAAAGTATTGAATTCATGTTTGTATGTATGTATGTATGTAAACGTATTGAAGGTTGAAAGTTTTGTCGCTTACTTGTTTACGTTTGCTTAATTTGTCTGTTGTGATTTTATGGTAAGCACCAACCAATATGTCACACAATATGCCAACCAATATGTCACACTTAAGTATTGAGCTCACAAGAGTTTCGGCAAGCCATAAATAATATCTATTTATTAAAGTGTGCGAGGAAGTTCAGCAGCAGCAGCAGCAGCAGACGCCAACCACTAATGGCAGAAGTTTCGATTTTTCTTTATATTCGTATTTTTATTTCTTGTTATTAGCTTCTCGAATTATTTATTACCTTTTGTATTTTGTTATTTTGTATGCATAGTTTTAATGGCTTCCAAAAAAAAACTCAAAAAAAAAGAAAGACGATGGCACTTTTTGAAATACTCCAATTCTTGGCTAGTCACATGGAACTTCAATTTTATTGCTAAGTTTTATTGTGGGCAATAATAAATGCATACATAAATAGTTGAAGATAAATAGTTTTATGACAGCGGCAGCGTTCAGTTTTTATAACTCGCTCAGGGTCAGAATATCCCACGTTGTACTTTTGACCAATCACAGGTGGTAGGTGGTTTCCATTCAGAGAGAGAAAGAGAGAGAGAGAGAGAAAGAGAGAGAGAGAGAAAGAGAGAGCGGAAGTAAAATGGCTCAACAAACTCTCTGTTACAGCGAACTAATCGAATAGTCTCTAGTTTCCTGCATTTAGTTTTTATTGCCACTAGATATGAACCTGGTTAACCCTTTTCTGACCTTAAAACACCCAGCGCGAAGATATCAGAAAACCGAGTCTGAGTTTGTATTCTCTATCTGACCCTCAATTCTTGTTAACATTTTCAGTGTAACCATGCCTTATTTGTCTTTAAGGGTCTGGGTCTCTGATGACCTCGTTGGGTCTCAATGGCAATGTTGTTTTTAGAACTTTTTCAATGCGACGTATTTTTATTGGACTTTTTTAAAAAGGCAAGATGCGAAAAGCTCGGCCTAGGCCCTCCATGGGCTGTTGTGCCATTAAAAGTAAGTAAGTAAGTAACGTTTTTTAATATAACTTTTTTCTCGACCCTAAGGAAATTAGAAATGAGAAGTGCAAACCAGGAATCGTTTCGTCTCTTCTGCTTCCAAAGTGGATCTGTTTTAAGTCTGAGTCTAAATTTAACATATTCTGTTTTCACCTTGAATTTACTTTCATCTTCGGTCTGCCTTCTTAACCTGGGTCTGACTTCACCTTGAGTAACCCTCGAAACAGCTTAACAGCTTCTACCCTTGCCTTCCCTCTGAGTCTACTTTGACCTTGAGTCCACCATTAGCCTGTGTCTGCTTTCATCCAGGGTATTGCTTTGACCCTGGGTATGTATTTAACCATTGCCAGTCGGCACTTATACTCATCCTGTTCCTGCCTTTATCTTGAGCTCACCTTCACCCTATAACATACTTCGCTTTCGATTTGCCTTTGGAGTGGGTTTGACTTCACTCTGAGCCAAAATCCGCTCAGAGTGAAAACAAACCCATTCTATGTTTGAATTCACCCTAACTTAGCCTATCTTGACTTTATTTCACCTCCAGCCTGGATCTGTCTTAACTTGTGCTATATTTCTACCGAGGGTCTGCATTCATTCTGAGTTTGCCATTATTTTGGGTTTACCCGCAACCACGGTCTGCCTTCACTCACCCTGTTTCTATATTCACTTTGGATATGCCTTTACCTTGGGTTTATCTTCACCCTGGGTTTGGCTCTACCTTGGGTCCGTTTTCACCTTAGTTTCACCTTCACCCTGGGTTTATGTTTACCTTGGGTCTGTCCTGTCGTTATCCTTGGTCTATCTCACTTTGGGTCCACATTCCGACATTAAACATGGATTTGCTTTCTCCCAGTATTTGTATCCACCCCGCCTTTCCTTCACCCTGTATCTGATCTTGCTTGGATCTATCCTACCTTGAGTCTCTTTTTAATGACCTGATGTTGTACTGTTCTGTGAATACGCTTCTAGTGTGACCACTTCCCCTCTCCCTCCCCTGCCTCTCACTTATCATTTGATATACTTAAGTATGTAGCAGTTCCATTGAAAGAGAGAAGATCGCTATGCTCTTTGCCTTTACTTAAGTACTGCCTTAGTAGGATTATC
This sequence comes from Palloptera scutellata, assembly GCA_958295655.1. Classification (NCBI taxonomy): domain Eukaryota; kingdom Metazoa; phylum Arthropoda; class Insecta; order Diptera; family Pallopteridae; genus Palloptera; species Palloptera scutellata. The sequence continues at coordinate 58,403,783 of OY282452.1, read as the reverse complement.
TGAAGTCTGTTTGCTCTCTACCTTTTCCTCTCTCTCTCTCTCTCTCTATCTCTCTATCTCATTTCATGACGAATGTTCTGCGAAACACTCTTTCGAGTTCGAAGGCTTTCAGAATTTCTCATAGATTAAAGAAAGATTATTCTTCCAATTGTTTACAGAGCTTGACAATTTGTTTTTGTTTCCACATTCTCATTGAGATGTGCTCTCTGCATTTTGATTATTTGCAGATGGTCATTTTAACTGTGTGGATAACATCTGCCGTTTACTCAACGCCCAAATTCGTTTTCAGCAAAACGATTAAGAACATACACACCGAGGACGGGCAGGAGGAGGAGATTTGTGTGCTGGATCGGAAAATGTTCAATTCAAAATTGCTGGATATGATAAATTTCGGATTGCTTTATGTAATACCATTGCTGGTGATGACGGTGAGTGTCCTTGTGATGCAGGCAAATTGTTGGTGTGCTGAAAAATGTTTCAATAAAACAACAACAACATGGTTGCCAACAAAGTCCATGAATATTTTTGGATACCTCACTTTGAATGTCACTTTGAATTTTTGTTCATTTTTCCACAGGTCCTGTACAGCAAAATCGCCATTGCTCTGTGGCGCAGCAGCAAAGGACTGTCACATCATATCGCCACTGCGGCCGCACATCATCAGCAACAGCAGCAGGAGAACGGCATGAGCATGCACAATAGCATGCACCATCAACATCATTCACATTCACTGCAGCAGCAGCAGCAGCAGCAGCAACAACAACAACCACAACTCAATCACTTGCAGCATTCACAAACGCAGCTAACGTCTGCCCAACCACTGCCCAGCACCAGCATCAGCACACCCCTGCCGGGCAGTTCGACGGCAATTGGTGGCTCAGCTACTGGCTTAAGCGGCGGTGGCGGAGGCGGTGGCGGTAGTGGCGGCGGCTTGCTGTCGCGTAAACAAAGCAGCAAATATGAGAAACGCGGCATTACCATCACCGAAAGTCAGGTGAGTTTGACATTGTGTTTTCCTGCTTTAATATTTTCGATTCGATGCATTTTTTGCCTATTCCTGATTGAGATACTTTCGTTTTTCGTTAAAGCAGTTGCTTTAGCGAGTTTAACTTTGGCATATTTTGTTAATTCAGAGGCTTGCTGCATGTCACAAGCTTACGTGATTAACTGCAAATTGTTTGTGTTTAACGTTTAACTTTATGAGATTATTTCATAGTTAACTAGAAAAAAAGTGATTTAATCTTGGATTGTTATTGAACCTTTGTATTTGTTTGTTTTAAAATATTTGGTTAAAAATTCTGAATTTACCACTTCCTTCACTCTTCTTTCTGCTGAAGCTACATATTATCTAACTACAACTCCTTTAGCTTCCTTTCCAATTCTTCAAGTTTCCATATTCCTACGCTGAGTTCAAGTCTTGGTTCAAATCTCGGCACAGGCGAAAATCCAAAATAGTAGAAACTACTTTTTTCACAGCGCCACCTCTTGGCAGGTAAATGACAAACCTCTAAGAGAGTCAAAATTGCCTGAGTGGATGCGAAAAGTTCGGCCTTAACCCTTAGTGGGCTTCTCTAATTGGCTCAAACATTTAACTCACATTTTTATATAAACATATTCTTAACGAAAGAGTGAGAAAAAGTTGAAGCGATTGATAGTTCAACCCAATCATGATTTGTAAATTGTAAATAATAAATCTGTAACATTTTTTTTAACGACAACATTTTTCCCTTAAAAATTCCCACATTTTACCAAACTAGACTAGACGCACTCAGGAAATGCCATACTTTACTTTTATTGGCACAACAGCCCATGGAGAGCCTAGGCCGAGCTTTTCGCTTTTCGCAAATATAAATGCCATAGCTTTTTTAATAAATAACTCTCTTAAATAACTCTCACTCTCTTTTGTACTCTCTCTATCTCTCTCCCTCTTCTCCCGTATGCATTTACAGCGCTCATGTTTGGTCAACTCTTTCGCCAATGTTTCAGTGATGCATTTTTTTGCACTTGTTTTACACTATGCTGCAATCGTTTTTGGGGGCACTTTATCTGCTAGACTGCATTAAATTTAGCTACTGCATTATTAATGTTTTACCATAAATGTCGCCCCTTTGATGTCGTCTTTGAAAACAAACGATTTAACTCTTTCAATTTTCGCTCATTAAATACGCGTAAAAATGAAATGAAAGTTTACGCAGAGAAAAGTTTCAATGCAAAGTAAATGGCAATAATGTAAAGTTGGTTGCTGTGGGTGTGTCTGGAGGTGGGGCGGAGGCAATGTCGTTAATGATTGTGAGAATTATGGATGGGAGGTAATAATTTGTTGAACATAAATGGCAAAAGTGGTGAGTTTCAAATGCAAAGGAGAAATTAAAGAAAATCTGCAAATAACTGTGCGTTGTATTGCCATAAGCGGACACAAAGGGGCACAGGAAACGGAAATGCAAAAGTAAATAAAATAACATTTTCAATACAGAGAAATGAATGGAATGCAGCTTATTGGGATTTTTTGTTTTGTTTAAGGTTTTATGAATTCCAGTTTATGATTTTAAGTTCAAAGTGTATTTTTTATGAAAAGCAGGAAATATGCGCATAAATTTCAACCATTGTTAGAGAGCAAAGCCATAAATTACATTTCTATAGGGTTTTAATTAAAAAGTTGATACTGTTTTTTTGTTTTTTTTTGTTTTTTTTCTTGAAAAGCTTTTGCGTTTGCTTGCGTTGCTGCTGTGAGTGGATCATAAATTTTTAAATGCCATATGCTGTTTGAAAACTATTAAAATTTTATATCCGCAATAAAAGTAGGAACGCTTTTCTATGGCTTGAAAATGTATAGTAAAACGAGTAACTGCACACGGAGTGTGTAGCTACTTCAAAGAGTGAATTTAAAAAGTGGTAACTTTTTAACAAAGAGCTCCGTGAACAAAAGTCAATATCACAATTAAATAAGTAATAATTTTTGTTGTTGAAATATTGGTAGTAAGGGGTAGAAAACTTTTTACTAGGCAACACTACATGATTATTAAGTTAACCCTCAAGTAGCCACACACTCTCAACAAAAACTTGTTCAAATTGAATTGAGTCTTCTATTTTCCTTTCTCCACGAAACTTTTTAGCTTTCTGACGTTTAAAGCAATAAACTCTTTACTTTTTTGTTTTTTAGTAGTATGTGATCATGTGCGTAAATCCTTACAAAAATTTACCAAAAAGTAGAAACTTGAAGAAAAAAAGTGTATGTTAAATTAGGTAGTAGTTAGTTAGGGAGTGAATGGAAATTTGGATAGAGAGAAAGAAAAAGAAAAAGAGTGCATCATTCAGCTTAACGTTTTGAATGTGTGAGTATGTGTAAGTATGAGCCAGATGCTTCCCTTTTACCGCTATAGCGCTCTTTACACTCAGCTTTGACTCTTTCATTTAACCTTTTTGTTATTGCTGAGCTTAAAATTTTAAATGTGTGTTTGTGTAAGTATGAGTCAGATGCTTCCCTTTTACCGCTATAGCGCTCTTTACACTCAGCTTTGACTCTTTCATTTCATAACATTTTTGTTGTTGCTGTGCTATAATGAATGTCTCACTGTCAATTGACGTAAACGCAAAAGTATAAATGAAAGAAGTAAATGAGAAGAGATGATGTGGAGAGGGACAGGGTAACCATAAAAAGAAAAACTGAAGTACGTACGTGTGGACAGTGTTGGACAGTGCTGAGCAATACTGCTGCATGGTGATGTTGTTATTGTCGCTCCTGCTGTCACTTCAAACTGCAGAGGCTGTGTGTTGTGAATCTACCAATGATATTTGCTTTTTTCTGCTATTACTACACCATTCTACTATCAATTTGATTTTTTCTATAATAGTATTATTGCATACTTGTCGTGTGTTTTCAGAGATGAAATAGTATCCAATAATCTTAAAGGAAATTAATTTCGTGATGAGAAAAATGTAAAGCAGTGGCATAAGCAGTCCCTCCAACTATCCTCATCCACACGCCTCACCCCACGAAGTCAGAGTATTCCAGGCCGAATTAATGGCAATAAGGGAGACGTGCAGATCACTTTATGACATCAGGAATAATGGGGTCAAGATACCTTTCTTTACAGACAATCAAGCTGCTATTAAAGCTTTAGATTCTTCCATTATAAATTCCAAATTAGTTCTGCAATTCAGGGAGGATTTCGCTCTACTTGGTCAAGGGCTAGAAATTACTCTAATATGTATTCCAGGTGATAGGAACATCGAGGGTAATGAAAGGGCAGACAAGCTTGCTAGGTTGCGTTGGGCCCTTGACATCGCTACAGCGAAAACTGTCGCAATTTCGTTAAGCAGTGTTAAGGCCACCCTTGCTTCTCGCTACCTCACTATAGCAGGACATAAGTGGAAACGACTGAAAGTAAAAGCGACACGTCTAGGAAAATGTGGCCAGTATATAATGACCTCAGGACAAAACAACTGGTAGAGTGTTTTAGTCTCAATATCTCACGCATCAGCGCTGTTCCCACAGGCCACTGAAAGGTGGGAGGAAGAGGGAGAAACGGAAGGTCTCTTTCTCTCTATTTATGTACCTGCCCAGGTTTGGTGAGAGCAAGACTTCGCTCATTTGACAAACCATTCCCCCAAAATGAATTAATGAAATCTCAGAAATCGAGATAAAAAGCCTACTCATAAGTATATTTGAACCTCACAAAGTGGACATAACTCTTTGGGGTTCAGATGCAGAGACTTACATTAAAGACTCACCTAATTGCGACCTCACCTCTTACCAAAAGACAATTAGGTAAATAACAACAAATGAGGAATGTGGTATTGAGACCGTGCTTTGCACTAATTATATTTACCAAATGAAAACAAACAAACCACTCAAAACAACAACAACAACCACAACGACAACAACGACATAAGTAGTTGGAATGCACTGTAGCAGCACTCAATTTGGTCAATTCAATTCAGTCACTCACTCAATTCATTCACTCACTCAATTCATTCACTCTCTCACAATCTGTTCTCTTTTATATGGTAGAAAAAGGCGCTTGAGTTCCGTTTCTTTTTTTTTTTTTTTTTTTTGTCGTTGTTGACTGAATATTGCTTTTGACTCTCTGAGTAAAATACTCACACACTCACTAACTTTATTACTCTCTTATTTACTGTTATCTTCTCTTGATATAAGTAATAGCGCTCAACTAGCTCGATAGTCGAATGGGTTGAGCACTAAACTTTTACCCGAGAGCTTGAGTTTTTTATTTTAATATTTTTAATATTACCAAATAATGTAAATGATATTGGTAATTATAGTTGATCACAGTTTGCTTTTCCTGGGATATCGCCGCACAAAAATTAATCTATTATTCACTCAATAGATGCCGAATATGTAATTATTTCCCCCTGGGTGCTATTTTTGTGCCTTCTATATTTACGAATATGTGTGAGATATTTTGTGTTTCTTTGTGGAATTATTATTATTATTTCCTTTGCAATAGAGTGTGTCTGCATGTGAGATTGCATGCCTGTGTACACGTCCGAAAGCGATATTTCCCTACTTTTTTTATTGTTTGACTGCTGAAAAAATACAAGGACACAAATTTTTAAATTTTTCTATATCAAATCTTTATGCAAACATAAAAACAAACACCATTTTTTCCTGTTTTTCTAATCAACTCGCAACTTTTTGTTTCTACAGTATTTTTCTAGTTGTTTTATTGATCAGATACAACAAAATATTGAATCGCTATAAAATAAAGTGCAATCAATGCACATCTTTGCCCCTTGACTCAAAACAACACTGCTTTGGCAATCTCTCTTTCTCTCTTTCTCTCTCTCTCCCCCACACACACACATACACACTTTTAGTGATATCTCTTAAGAAAAAGAGGGGAGGCTGCCGAAAGCTATAAGAAAGTTTCTTTTTTTATATTTCGTTTAATTTTTTTTGATTCCGTTATTCGATATTCCATCGTTGTTGGAATATTTGAGTTAATTTCGTTTTGATTGATAACACTGCACAACACGACTTTTATTTGTTAGTCCGCGTATGGTGGGATCTTATAGATGCTGAGACAAAATTTCGAAAAACTTAAGATCAAAAACCGAAAAAAACGGTATTTTTTGGTATTTTTCCATACCGATTTCACAATTTCCATAAAACTTAAAACCATAGCTGATATGATTATTAACTCCTTCCTTTTTATAGGTTTGGGTTTAGGTTTAGGTTTAGGTTTAGGTTTAGGTTTAGGTTTAGGTTTAGGTTTAGGTTTAGGTTTAGGTTTAGGTTTAGGTTTAGGTTTAGGTTTAGGTTTAGGTTTAGGTTTAGGTTTAGGTTTAGGTTTAGGTTTAGGTTTAGGTTTAGGTTTAGGTTTAGGTTTAGGTTTAGGTTTAGGTTTAGGTTTAGGTTTAGGTTTAGGTTTAGGTTTAGGTTTAGGTTTAGGTTTAGGTTTAGGTTTAGGTTTAGGTTTAGGTTTAGTTTAAGAAACCTATTTGAAATCAGAATATTGTGGAAAATTCCATTTCAGAACAAGCGAAGTCTTCCCTTCTTCAATATTGTCATTTCTTAAAATGAACACTTCTATTTGCGTTCCCAAAGCAGCTGAACGTAAGGCTTCTCTTTACTTTCCCAAGGCAGCTCCGAGTAATTCTTCTTCGTAGCTGCCTAGCTTAGTGGTAAGACTCCCAATTATTACATGTTGGCATAATTACTCCCAAATGCCAACATGTGCTAAATAGTACATGTTACGGTATACATACCTATATATGCAGCGGAATATGCTTCCTCGCTGCTTTGGAAGGCCTGATCTTAGAAAACTTCCATTTCCTTGACGTATGTTAGTACTTCCAACTGCTTATAAGTATACGATTTCATGGTTAAACATTAGGAAAGAGAGGGATAGTACATAAAACAAAAAACAAAGTACGTGGACAGTGAAGTTTGTTCGCTTTTACATGGGTCAACTATTGAAATCAGATTTTTGAGTTCTCCTCAAGGTAGAGGGGACAAAAAAGAGCAATAGTCGTTTCTTTTCTTTCTCCTCTTGCTATTAAGTTGAATAAAATCTCTTTCAAGAATTGACAAATGCAAATCCGGACATATTGAAGTAAGGTGAGGCTCATAGAGCATAGCGCCACCCCAACGTCTTCAACCACGTATCTTCATTTTGAATAAAACTGAGTTTGTTTCGCTTACATTCTATAAAATAACCTTTGAATCCAGTTAGAGACAAGTTTTCAGTGATTTTGAATAAGAAAAAACTTTTTTAGAGCCAGTTCTTCAAGCTCGTATCTTCACTTAAAGACTAAAGTTTATCAAAAAGTATTTAGTTCTTTTCGTTTTCTGCCAAAATGATTGAAAAATCGAGCGATCACACTGAGAAAGCCGACGCCATTTGTAAATTTAATTTGTTCTTGTTTTTTTTTTGTTTCTGCTCTCACTTTGTTCCTTCTCTGTATAGCGCTGTACTGCTACTTCTAGTCCAAATAGGAGTAGAACTCTCTTATTTGTTAACATTACCATAAGTAGGAGAGAGAAAGAGAACGAGAGAGTGAAAGCTCAATCAATGATATGCTTAGATTACATTCTTTGTTTCCATTCAAATTTGACCATGATAAAAGTAAAGTTCATCTTCCCTTTCTTATTTACCATATCCAGAAATGCACGATAGTCATCATTTACCCATTTTGTCCTGGACATTTTTGTATATTTACACGCTTGCTTGTGTGTATGAATGAATGTGTTGCTTTCCCAGTAGAACTGAGGATCATCGTTGGAGTAATCATTGAGCGCTCAATAACGAACAATGGATTACTCTCTATTGCTCGTGGGCTCTTGAACTCCTTTTTAACATAGCTTGTTTTAGGGCATGCGTTGACACTATTGCTGGTCAGTTTTTTCTCTCTCTTTCTCTCTCTCTCTCTCTCTTTCTCTCTCTCTCTCTCTTCCTATCTTTCTCTCCCTCTATGTAGTAATTATCAAACCAGCAATCATTTGAGGAGCAATCCGAAATTATGCAACTGGGCTCTGTCCTTTCGTTTGCTTCTTTGCTGCAGTTTGTTTGTAAACATTATTGCTGACAGTTTTCCTTTTTTGTTTCTGTTTGTTATTTTGCCATAACAAAACTAATAAATTGTGCGCGCCCGAGTGTCGCATACTATTTCTATTATATGGTATTTCTAAATATAAATTCATGTTTATATTTAGCTATCACAAGGTTTCGCTGCGCTTCTGTGAAAGATTTTGTAACATACACGTTGAGAATTTGTAATTTAACTTATTTTTTATACATGGTTACTTGTACCATAGTTAGTTTTCAATAGATATTGTTGAAATTTAGTTTGGAGAAACGAAAGCTCATGATATAAACTTGAAAATGTCTAATTTCTTTTGAAGTTTATGTGTGTTTATAATTGATTTAATACAACTTAATACTTTAATATTTGATTTGTTGAACAATCTACGAAGTCTTGACTTTACACTTTAATTTCCCTAGACGCTTTGAGAAACATAAAGCCGCAGCGATCCTCTTTAAGCTTCATAAACCATGCGAATTAACCAAAAATTCCAATATAATTGCACCTAAAAGTATGCAATAACTAATGGTATCTTAGCTTGAAACGTGCTGCGGCTGCAGATTCTGAAGTTCAAATTTTCGCAGGTTTTATTATAACCTATTTCCCTGGTTACCTTTTTATTTATTACTGCCCCAAATATTGATGTAAGTAGTGTGTAGTCATAAAAATATGCACAATTTGTAGAATTTTTCCAATTCATGTGTGAGCGTAAAATTGCCATTTGCCATTTTGTACATAAATATTCGAATCGTGCACGCTTTCAAAAGTGAAATATGTATGTATGTACAAAGTATGGACACTGGGCACAGCAGCTGTTCCAAGTAGAAAAAGAAGTCGTAACTATTTTCTGGTTGCCTGTTCGACTGCAATGTGCAATAAATATGAAACAAAATCATTACTCATCTCAATTTATTACTAAATTTATTGAAGCAGAATAGAAAACTAAAGCGGAATAAAATTTCGATGTGAAATCAAGAAAGTTGGAAATAAAAATCAAGCATGAGCACAGAAGAGAGTTAGCTCATCTCTCTTTCAACTTTTTTCTATGTATAATCAAAAACTTAGAATTCAAGCATGAGCCTAGAAGAGAGAGAGTCTAGAAATAAGAAAGTTAAAAATCAAGCATGAGCACAGAAGAGAGTTAGCTCATCTCTATTTCAACTTTTTTCTATGTATAATCAAAAACTTAGAATTTAAGCATAAGCCTAGAAGAGAGAGAGTGTAAATAGAAATAAGAAAATTGGAAATCAAGCATAAGCACAGAAGAGAGTTAGCTCATCTCTCTTTCAACTTTTTTCTATGTATAATCAAAAACTTAGAATTCAAGCATGAGCCTAGAAGAGAGAGAGTGTAAATAGAAATAAGAAAATTGGAAATCAAGCATGAGCACAGAAGAGAGTTAGCTCATCTCTCTTTCAACTTTTTTCTATGTATAATCAAAAACTTAGAATTCAAGCATGAGCCTAGAAGAGAGAGAGCCTAGCAATAAGAAAGTTGGAAACCAAGCATGAGCACAGAAGAGAGTTAGCTCATCTCTCTTTCAACTTTTTGCTGTGGGAAATCAGAAAGTTAAAAATCAAGCATGAGCACAGAAGAGAGTTAGCATTTCTCATTCAATGATGTTTTTCAGTCGAAAAGATCCTCCTTTTTCAATACGCCCTTGCTCTCGATATTAAATATTACATATATATGCTTTTTTTCAAAAAAAAAAAAAAAAAGCAAATATCTAAGCATCGTCAGCAACATCTTGTTTAATATACTTATATTCATAAACAACAGCATTGTTGCTGCACACGTTGGCTCTTGATATGTGTTGAGATTTCTCTTGTTTTATGCCAATCATAATTTATAGCATAGTTTTAGGTGTTTGCGTAAATTTATTGGAATTTCACCTAAGAAGTACATAAAATTTTATTATTTATGTTTATGAAGTAAAATTAGAAACACAAAAAAAACGGACACTGAAACATTCGAATAATTCGTGTAGCTTGCTATAATATCGCACACATATGTATAAGTAATAAAAAACAAGTGGAAGCGAAGGGAATAGAGTAAGTAGTAAAGAGCGTAGATTTTAGTTTACAATGTTGCCACAATTCTGTTAGTTTTACATATGTTTTTAATACATTGGAATTGGGAATATTTGCTCTTTTAAAGATTTTGATCGTTTTTATATTTTTACATAAATTAATAGCTTGGAGCAGCGATAAGAATAAGTCCCTTTAAGTCACGTATTTCTATTATTATTTATTAATTATTTATTTATAATTTGCAGTACAATAAGAATTAATTCGTGTAAAGTACATCAAGAAGTAAAATATAAAAGAGAAAACGAAGTACAACAGCAAGAAATAAAGAGAAGTGCCTGAGAGAGTGAATAGTATTGATGGAAAAAAGTTAAAACTAAGAAGTTAAACGGGTTTTAGAGGGTTGCTTCCCTGAAGCTGCTTAGCCAGCCGTCCGTTGAAGATGGGATGGAAGTGAGTTCCATAGTCTAATGGCGTTAATGAAGAAGAATCGACTGAAATTCAGATAGGTATATCTATGCAAAAAGTCCGGCCTAGGCCCTCCATGGTCTGTTGTACCATTAAAGGATGATGAAAAAGGAGTAGACACCTAGGAATAAGAAATTGAAACGACCTTATCAAATTTCATACTCAGCGCCTTCTATCAATCAAGTTTGAATCATACTTGAATCAGAGCCCTCTATCAAACAAGTTTGAATCATACGCGTATCAGCGCCCCCTGTCATTTAAGTTGGAAGCTTATGCGAATCAGCGCCCTCTATCAGTCAAGTTTGATTCATACTTGACTTAGCGCTCTCTATCAATCAAGTTTGAAGCTTACGCGAATCAGCGCCCTCTATCAAACAAGTTTGAATTATATGCGAATCAGCGCCCTCTATCAGTCAAGTTTGATTCATACTTGAATTAGCGCTCTCTATCAATCAAGTTTGAATCATACGCGTATCAGCGC
>OY282452.1:58382761-58387761 GCA_958295655.1 Palloptera scutellata | reverse complement strand
TTATAAACTTGGAAAACGAAAAATCAATCAGTTCACATAAAAATATGTAATGATTTTTATACGAGTATGTTGCCATAAAGACGCCAAGTCGGAATGTCGCAATGGTCACCTAGTTACATATTTAGCAACTCAAATCGACAAACGTTGATTTTTTGGTTTTTGTAGTTGTATTACAGTTGTTCTCTGTCATTGTATCACTCTTTTTAGCTCTCCCGAATCTATGTGAAATTCACTTGAGAGTGAATGGTGTGTAAGAGAGAAGGAGAGAAAAACTAAATTCAGAATTCCTTTATAGTAGAATTTGGATTTTTTGTTTTTTTGTTCAAACAAAAATGGTTACCTCAACTTAGGACATGTAAAACGAATTTCGATGGAAAAAATAGAATAAACAAAGCTAAAGCTGATATGCATAAAAATTAAAGAATTAATAGTAACTAAAAAATGGCAGGCAATGGCAAACCTACAAGAGTAAAATTTGCTATGAAAAGCTTTTCACTTCGCCGTCCGGATTCGGCATTAAGCTGTAGGTCCCTTCCATTCATGTACAAATCTAACACGCACAACATGAGTGGATGCGAAAAGCTCGGCCTAGGCCCTCCATGGGCTGTTGTGCCATTAAAAAAAAAGTAAGTAAAGTAAGTAAAAAATATGAGAGATTCTAAAAAAATCATACATATTCATCATACAACTCATTTTCTCTCAAAAAAAAACTTTTACCACTGCGTGAATACATTTCTCTGTACCGCTCAGTGTTGAAAAGTTTCTGCGTTAAGTTGAATTCAATGTAATTTACTTACTTTTAATGGCACAACAGCCCATGGAGGGCCTAGGCCGAGCTTTTCGCTTTTCGCATCCACTCATGTTGTGCGTGTTATATTTGTACATGAATGAAAAGGAAGGGACCTAAAGTTCAATGCCGAATCCGAACGGCGAAGTGAAAATCTTTTCATAGGCAAGTTTTACTCTTGTGAGTAGGTTTGCCATTGCCTGTCAAAAGGTGGTAGTGGTGGCGTGTAGAAAAATTATTTTTTCTACTTTTTGATTTTGCCTGTGCCGAGATTCGAACCCCGGACACTCTGCATAGCAGTCCAACGCACTACCACTACGCCACAGCGACCACAATTCAATGTACTGGATTCAATATGGTAGAGGGGGTAAAAGGGGCATATTTCTTCCCCCTAAGAATAAAGTTTTACAAACGAATGGCCAAAGTATTTAACAATTAAAAAAATATTATAAGAAACATTTCATTAAAGATGTTAAATTCTGTAAAAAAAAAAAAAAAAAAAAAAAAAATACAGCATCCACTACAATCTATTTAGCTTTAATGTACCATAAAAAGGATCCAAACGAACAGCGTAAATAACACTTACAATAATAAATCTCTTAAATACTCGAGTGCGTACGCTCACAAAGTCAGCACTTCAGTTGAGCATTCCATAATCAAGAACTCAAGGCTGATGGGTTTTCATGTAGGGACGCGGAGATTTTAAATTTACAAGAAGCAAAAACACTCGAAGAAATCATTGGGAAGAATTCGTCGAGAAAAAGAAGGAAATCTGAGAGCTGATTCTCAAAGTTTAGCCGATCAGCCCTAAACGAAGTTGTATTGAAAATGTGAAAACGTTGTCTTTCTAATTCTCGTTTACTTTTTTTTCCCTCCTTTCTCTCTTTTGAATCTTTCCTTTAATTGCCCTAAGCTTTCGAATCTTAAGCTGTTAAGCTCTTTTTGCAGTTATTTCATTTGAAACGCAAGTAAAGTGTTGTTACGTTACGCACTCCATTTAAACACCTCCTTAGCGCCGTTATGTCAACGGCTCTGAGCTCTTCCAGCCTGCTGCCTGACTGCGTTCACGTTATCACCTGTTAACGTTTTACAATTCAGCATCGTAAAGTATGCAATAAAAACAACACTGATGATGCTTAATAAAGATTAAAGTCGCTGCTTAAATGTTGCCGAGTAATTTTTATTGTGACAAACATTTCTTTTGTTCTCTTATTTATTTATTTATTTTTTGCACGCCATTTACTGCAGACGTTTCTTTATTTATTTCATTTTGGCTCCGACGATTTCGCAGCATTGTTAATTTAATGCTGCATGTAGGTGGATAGAGTAGTACTTTTATGATAAACAGAACAGGCACAAAATGTTTCGATTTTTTGTCTGCTTTTTCAGTAGCAGCAATCATTCATTTAAAGTACACAAAAAGTTTTATTATGTAGAAATCGACGAAGTGAGAAGAAAGATTACCATGTACGGTAATTGTAAATGATTGGTACAAGTAGCAGACATGGATTGAGATATATGGTAATAGTTAAATCCGGTGAAGAATATGCAGAGGCAACACATAAATATCAACTCTGTTAAAATAAACTGCATACATATGATTAAGAGAGCGAGAGAAAAATAGAGAGTTAAGAAATATAAATAACTACATACATACAGCAATAGAGATGAAACTGTGAGAGCCGACATCGGAATAGAACTTTTTGTTTCTTTTAAATGTACACCAGAGCATAGAGCACATGCGATGAAACTGAGAGAACAGACATCGGGGTTCAGTTTTTTTATATGAACTTTAGGCAAAGATGAGCAAAGAGGGTAGAAAGCTTCTCTGCTTTCAATGTATACTTTGAAGGGAACTCCCTTAAGTGCTAGAAATGGGGGGTAAGTATGTTGGAGAATGAAAATTAGGAAATTGGAGGTCTATCTAACATTCTGACCGTCTAGGGTCACCGTAGAATGATGAGGAGCATATTTCATGAATATATGTATACATTTTGTATGAGGGCAACCTTAATGGTTGGATCATCAAAAATTAATGCATTACGGTTTTACATTTTAACTGTCTAGCGGCGACTCCTCTACAGCGTTGTAGTACTTTGCCGATTTTCCTCACATTTGGTTAAACTTTGTGAACGATTTACCGTCATCCCCTCCCCCTCAAATTTGTTGTCCTACGCATTTTTTCATCGAATCTCATAAAGTTAATTCAAATTGAAAAGTCGTGTACTACACCATATTGTCTCGATAAGCTGTAAAGAGTTCCACTATGTCGTAATGAGAACTTGGTCACAGTAACTTAACTTTACTTTTAATGGCACAACAGCCCATGGAGGCCGAGCTTTTCGCATCCACTCATGTTGTGCGTGTTATATTTGTACATGAATGGAAAGGAGCGACCTACAGTTCAATGCCGAATCCGTACGACGAAGTGAAAAGCTTTTCATAGGCAATTTCTACTCTTGTAGGTTTACCATTGCCTGCAAAGAGTTGGTGCCGTAAAGAGAAAAATTATTTTTTCTACTTTTTGATTTTTTGATTTTGCCTGTGCCGAGATTCGAATCCCGGACACTCTGCATAGCAGTCCAACGCATTACCACTAAGCCACAGCGACCACAGTAAATCTTTATTAAAATAACACAAATTGGCAATTTAGCCACAAAAATAAAAACTACCAATATCAGATTGAACCTACCAAGAGAAAAATAAAACTGCAAAATCTGTTTGAAAAATTACCACACCTCTCTATTAGTGTTCGGCCACATGCAATCCAAGCAGAGACGTCAACGTTGACTCTCTTAGTTGCATCCCGTGTGCTCTACGATATAAACTCTCTCTCTCTCTCTCTCGCTGTGGTGGAATCTCATTGAAAACCATAGCATAGTACAGACTCCATCTCTCCTTCTCTCTCTCCAACCGGTAAAATGTAACATAACGGTTACCACCTTTTTCATTCTGCCCTTTGTATCGTTTTCTCTTTTTCTTTGGTGACTTTTGTGTTTTTTTTTTAGCTACTTTGTTCAACTTTTTCACTTTGCTGCATATCAAATTGTAAAGCGCAAACATGAAAGTTAAAAATGTGAATAAATTGTTCCTTATCTAGTTACTTCTAAACAAAAATATTGATGTGAATGTCACAATAATGATAGCAATGATAAAAGTTCATTCAGTGATAGTATTTTTTTTGTGTGTAGAAAAAACTTGAAGTGTCTTGAAAAATGCCAAATAATGAAAGAGAAAAATTAAATGAATGAAATTTTAGTTATAAACTTCAAAAATAGCACAATGAAAGTGTGTGGACACTGCTGAAATTATATTATACTTAGGTAATTAATTAAAATAAAGTGAGAAGAACTTATGACGCTGTATAGTTCAATGAATCGTACTGAAATTCAAAGGAACTTCACTTTCGAACATTTTTGGTTCGGTTCGGTTCGATTCGCTTCGGTTTTTTTTTCTGGTTTCCATAAATGAAATTTATAAAGGGGAACATTAGCAATTAATTCTAAGAAATAGGAACTTTTTCTTTGAACTATAAGAAAAAAAAGTTGGTTTCCTTTAAAGAGTTGCTCGTTGTTATTTTTAGAATTTGGTTTATTTAGAAAATATGGAAAAGAAAAAGTATTCCACACTATGCTTTTAAGTTCATTTCGAATACCTTTGAGTATCGGTCTCTTTGGTGGGATTTTTGTTTCTGGAGCTCAGTGCAATTAAAGTAAGTGAAATTCTAAATTAAACTAGGCGGTTTCCATTATCATCGTTTCTCGCTTGTTCTCGGTAATTCTCGGTTATTCTCGTTTAATGAGAGCCAAAAGTTTTTCTATTTTTAACCCTAACACAACTTGTTGATTTTCCATTTTACAAAAAAATGGTTTAGACAAAAAACTTTGTCTAAACTAAAAATGTACTTTTCTTTTAATGTCGCAACAGCATATGGAGGGCCTAGGCCCTAGTAACATGACCTGTAACTAAAAACTAAAAAACTAAAAACTAGTGCTTAGGTCTGCGTTTGCGTCAAAACCATCATTGGGCCATTTTTTCTTCAGAGAAGGCAAAACAGCCGATGGGAATCGATATCGGTTGATGTTGATGTTGGCTTCTTATGTCTGTCCACAAATGTGGGAAAAAGGTCTGGACGGTTACTGAATTCAACAAGACGGTGCACCATGCCACACTGCTAATCAAACAATGTAGTTTTTCTGCAACGAAAATTCCC
>OY282452.1:58333744-58382561 GCA_958295655.1 Palloptera scutellata | reverse complement strand
AGAAGAGAAAGAAGAGAAGAGAAGAGAAGAGAAGAAGAGAAGAGAAGAGAGAGAAGAGAAGAGAGAGAAGAGAAGAGAGAGAAGAGAAGAGAAGAGAAGAGAAGAGAAGAGAAGAAAAAAAAAGAGAAGAAGTGAGGAGAAACGAAGAGAAGCGAAAAGTTTAACTACCACCTGTTAAATGTACTCGCACAAAGAAAGAGTTAAAGTGCATACACACAATGTGCATATACTTACTTAGTGTATACATTTACGTGACCCAATCAAATGATGACTATGGTGTGCATTACGCTTGATTGCAACGCTGCTACCCCGTGGCAATGTGCTGCAAAGCATATCAAGTTACTTTCAACAATTCGTTTGTGTGAGTGCGTAAGTATTTGCCAACATTTGTGCACCTGATGTAACGGAAGCACGTTTTTCGCAGCTGCTGCTGAGGCAATCCTCAGCACATATGACATTAATTTGTGCTCTGTAATTGAAAAACTTAAGCACGATTTTTATATACTAAAGAGAAAAAAAACCAATTTTTTTTCTTTATCAATTTCCCAATTTTATTGAGTGCACAACTTATCTACATACATATTTGGCTTCGGCTGTCAAAGGGTTAAAGTATATTATTAATGAGTTTTCTTATTAAGTTGGACACTAAACTTGAAGATAAATTTAAAGATTCTCAATGCTGTTGTTGGGAAGAGAGAGTGAGAGCGAATGTTATGCAAGTACACCATGAACCAGGGATGCCAGGTTGTCGGGTAGTTTCTTACACGTGTGGAGAAATGAGGGATTTGTTATAATTGCGGGGGAATTCTCTATGCTACGGTCGGGCAAAAGTAATGATGAAATGTGAATGCGCTTTAATTTTTGAAAATCGTGTCAAATGTTATTGTGCTTTCACATTTATATTGTAGATACATAGAGAATTTGTTTAAATCAAGCAATACAGCGATATGTTACACACGTCAGGCCACGATAGAGATTTTGAAACACTAATTTCCGGGCCGTGTGATCTCCCGTTTTGGAGAGATTAACAAAAGTAATGAAATGTGACATAATTTTTGGAAATGACGTCAAATGTCATTTGACATTTATGTTGTAGTTAGTTTGAGCAAAAGTTGACAACAAGGGAAATGTAGGAGATAGGAGAAGTGGGCATGGCACCTCCCATACCATCTTAATGCTTTTTCGCGTATATCTCCGGAATTGCTTGCAAGAACTGAGAACTGAGATTTACCATGGTACAGTGACAATGTGAGTGGTATCGAAATAAGAGGCGTGGCCCATTCCATATAACCTGAATTTTTATTGTTCGATATCTCAGGGAAGCATTTGTGATATGAAAATAAGATTTGGTATGAAGTTGTTATAAGTCAATAGCTTTCGCTGGAAAAAGTTTGGTTAGGTTTGGAAAAGTGGGCGTGGCTGTACTGACTATACAAATATCTATAGTACAGAATACAGCAGTATTTTTTTTTTTTTTTTTTTTTGTAATGACGTATATATTTAGCTCAACTGATATCAAATACTTTATTAAGTAGTTTCTGAATCAATACAAGTGGTTTTACTTATTTTTGTTTTTTATATGCAGTTTCTATGCACTTGGGTCCTACGCACACACACACACACACACACGTTTGCTGTGTTGTCACTCCAAATGACAAATGACTGAGGTTTTTTGATATACGTTTTTTTTTTGCATACATTTCTACGCAATTTTGTATTGCATTGCATTACGCTTGAGGAATTTTCTAAATGAAAATGAATGAAAAAGTTGAATCTGAGGGACAGAAATTGTCGAAAAGTGTATACGCTTCAATTTCATGCACCGCAAAATCTTTCTCTTTTCATTTTACAATTCCAATGGGATTTAAATGAAACTGTAAAACTCTCTCTTTCTCTTAAGTTCATATGGTGATATTGATATATGCCGTAATGATACATACATATGCGAGTACATATCAATAACTCACTCTCTCTCTCCCTCCCTACTCCTTGCAACTTTTAGTATGCTCTTTAAGTTTATAATCAATTTTGAATTTAATACACAAAAGTATATACTTTCTTTTATGAACACTCAACTCTCTCAAATGAGAAAATAATATTTTTAATTACTGACTAAGTGCAAATATAAAGTAGAACTGGCCATGCAGAGAGTTTTGTTGGCAAAATATTTTGTTCTCTCCTGTGCTCTCTCTTGTGCTCCCTCTTGTGCTCTCTCTTGTGCTTGTGGCTTTTAACTAGTTACTGAAATTGTGTTCCCTGTTTCTATGCGTCCCGGCTTCTTATATGGTATGTTGTTTTTGTTGGTGTTGTTGTTGCACTGATTTTTAATAGAGAAATTTTATATTGAAAATCTCTGAAAATCTTTGCAGATGTTTTTGGTCTGCAATTGTGTTTACTTACCTGTGGTCTGGAGTGGAGTTTTTGTTTTTTGCTTTTTGCTTTTTCATTTTTGTTTTTTGAATGTTGTAAAATTTTATTTTGGTTGTGGTGGGTAGAAAATGCGGTGGAGGGAGAGAATTGAGGTTCCTGTTTTTCATTTGCATAATTGTGCTGCAGGTTATTTTCAGTTCAGGTTACAGTTTGCAGCTGTTGGATGTATGTTTGCATGAATGTATGTGGCCACTCACACACACACACACACACACACACACACACACACACACACACACACACACACACACATATCTGGGTATTGTTGTATTCTAATATGCAGTGCTTTTCTGTTTCCCCTCCGTCTCTTCTTCTTCCTCTCTCTCTCTCTCTCTCTGCATCTGGTGTGCATCTGTGAATGCTAGTTTACTTTTAATTAAAAATACAAAACTTCCGAAATAAGAAATTGTTAACTTTTTACAAAATTCTTAATAAATTTTTAACAATTTTTGTACGTGCATAAATTGAAGTGTAGTTATTTTTCCAAGATTTCTTTCCAAATCTCATGTAGTAAATGGTTCGAGTAAAGGGAAGAAAAAACTCAGTATTTTTACCCACTGATTAGAAGACCTCATTGAAGAGAGTTGGCTTAGTTGTAAGCCTGATTCTCCACCACTTTTCCCAATCGGAGCGGAGAATTGAGGGAGAACATGAATGTAATGTGAATTAAATTTTTATAACTTGATAAAATTTATTACATGGCATGTAAATGTAAAATAAATTTACGAATTTCTATCTTTTTCTCTCTTTCTTAACCAGGTCACGTTCTTATCGCGGTGATTCAAATTTTAATGCATTACTAACGCCGCTCACATTTCTAGTCACGTACTTCAATTCGGGCATTAATCCATTGCTCTATGCATTTCTAAGCCGTAACTTTCGCAAGGGCATGAAGGAGCTGCTGCTGTGCTCATTGAAGAAGGGCAAAGGGAAAACTTCAACCAATTCATCGATGCATCATAAGCGTATGGCATTGCAGGTGAGATAATATTGAAGAACTTAAAAATATTTTATTGCATAGCACTAATTATAATAATTTCCGTAAATATTTAAGATAAAAAATAATTTCCAAGTCATTTTCAATACTTGAAGTGAGTACAAGTTTGAATAATTATGGAATCTTTTTGTTCTCTGCGCATGGAAATAAACTCTTTCCAATAACGGTTGATTGATATCTTTCCCCTTCCACTCTCTGTATTGAACTTAATAAGAGAGCGTAAACCATAGAGCACTTGAAGTGAAACTAAGAGAGCTGACGTTGACGTCGCTGCTTGGATACTGTACATAGTCGATCCCGATAAGTTCATATGAATAAATAATAATTACCAAGTCATTTTCAATACTTGAAGTGAGTACAGGTTTGAATAATTATGGAATCTGTTTGTTCTCTGCGCATGGAAATAAACTCTTTCCAATAACGGTTGATTGATATCTTTCCCCTTCCACTCTTTGTATTGAACTTAATAAGAGAGCGTAAACCATAGAGCACTTGACGTCGCTGCTTGGATACTGTACATAGTCGATCCCGATAAGTTCATATGAATAAAACTCGACGCCGACGCCGACGCCGACGCCAGCTCTCTCAGTTTCATCTCATATGCTCTATGGCTTAGTTAGTTAGTTAGTTAAATGAGCATGGCATACACGAGAGCGTAAAATCGAATTTCTTAGGCAAGAGGGGGAAAGTTTTATGTGCAATATTTCATACCACGCAGAGACCTGGTGCAAAGAGACTAAAACATGCAACATGTGAAACTGAGTTCAGGTGGCCAGGTGAGCTGAATGAACATACATAGTTGTCCATGTAGAAAGAACTGGCTTATTTCAGAGTCTATCATTTATGTATTGTACTACTTATAAGTTCACAGTTGTAAAAATATGTAAGAAAAATGGAAATGATTTTAATAAACAAAGAACATATGTAAGCAAACCAAGATTTCGAAACGCGTAGAAAGCACAGAAAACACAACTTCAAAAACGCAATTGCAAATATGAAACATAAATTTACTGACCGAGAGAAAATTAAAATATTTATTAGAGAGGGGGGAGGGCAGGAGTTCCGCTTGGAACGCTATGTTCATTATACTTTTTTTTAATATAATCAACACACAGGGGGTACCCTTATAAATGCAGAGCATTGTGTAGATTGGAAGGAAGGTTGATAGGCGGGAGGAAAAAGGAGAGAGAAGTGTTTATGAACGTTTGCTTTAAACTTGCTATGGAGCACATGAAATGCATGCAACTGAGAGAGCTGACGGCGACGTTGACGTCTCAGCTTTTATTGTATGCAGTGTTGGCAGAAAAACGAACCTTTTCCTTATAATTTAATGCTTTTTCTTTTATTTCGTACATTTTTACTTCACTAACCCAAATGTGCTACAGTGTAAATCACAACTGGCAACGCTGATTGTATGTAATCGATGTCCATAAGTCCCTTAAAAAAAGTTCAACTCCGTCAGCGACGTCAGAGCGACGCCAGCTCTCTCTGTTTCATTTTATGTGTTCTCTGGCTGGAACAATGGGATATTTATGATTTCTATGAATTGAACTTTTATTATTAAGTATGTTTCATTCCATATTGTCTCTCCCTCTCTTTCTCTTTCCTTAGAACCACTCGCTACCCACAGATACAACGCACATTGGCAACGAACAGCTATGATGGCCTCTCTATAAAATTCAACGAAAATTTTTTAGCTCACGCTCGTAATGATGATGACGGTTCTGCAGCAAATATATTAAAAATATAGAAAAGTGAAAAAAATAAGCAACAACAGAAATTTGCTGTTTCTTATTTATTTAAAACATTTTTTTTTTTCGAAGCTTTAAAAATATTTAAGTAATTAAAATGTTATATATTGATAAATAAACGAGATTTTTAACTTAATTATTATAAAAGAGATTTAATGTGATTTCTATGCTTAAAATACTAACAATAACAAATAATTTGTGGGTATCAAAGAGTACCCAAAAACAAAAACAAAAATAATAATACTATAGTAATGAACAAAAACTAAAAAATATGCATGTAAATAGAAAAGTCAAAAAGAATTAAATTAAAAATTCAAAATTGATTTTCATTTAGATTTTGGTAATTATCTCTTAAAACAAATAAAAGAAAAAATTTAATGCTTTATTTATTAAGACGAAATAAATTTCATCAATTTTCTGAAGAATTATCTGCGGAGAAAACCAACTCAAATTGTCGTTTAATTTCGTCCGGAGAATTGAGGCAGCACATAAAAAAGTGAAAAGAAGAAGCGGGTAGCAATGTTCGGGTGAATTTACTCAAACATTTTAAAATAAAAATCGTGAAAGAAATCGGAATGGCTCGCAGGTTAATCATAAAAATAATAGATCATTTGAAATCATTTCAAAGTGAGCATCTCTCGTGAATAAACGCAATGCTTTAATCAGAAAACTATAAAAAAAAATATGTAAACCTTTACCTTCGCTCTCTTTTTTTTTGGAGAATATTCAGAATAACTTAAGCCTGCTCTTTTTCTCACCCAGTGTATCATGCTCAATTTTCAATGGGAGAGCAACAAATCAAGAGAATATTCTAATTTGTATGAACAAGGGCTGTCATGAAGAGGTTTTGATCACAAAAAAGTATTCTTTTGCCTTCCTCTTCGCCTTGCCTTCAACTTCCTCTTTCCCTTGCCTTCTTTTTACCTTTAATAAAAGCTTTACATGAATTATTCATGCATCATATTTATTATTAAAAATTCAAATCTTTTCTGTAGTTAACGGAATTTGCCAGAGCACTCGCCTCACTTCTCCCCTCACTTCCCCCTTCATAACAATTATTTGCGAATAATCTTTCTCACTCCTTCCACTTACAATATTCCTTGGATTGAGACACGGGCTCATTTAGACAGGAATTTGTTTTAAAAGATAATGTAGATAATTAATGGCAAAATGATTAAAATATTAAATGAATTCTGCTGCTGCTGCTGAAGTTCCAGTAAAATGTTCACTGAACGACAACATTTTCTTTGTTTTTAACTTTTAAATTTAGATTTTTGTCTCTTCATTTTTTGTTTCCACTTGAGATCCAAAACGAATTTCTATATATAATTTGCAAATCCACGCACGTACAAAATGTTCAACTTTTTATTGTCAAGCAAGCAGGCAAGCGAAAGGAATATGGACCCAACAGACAGCAATAAAATGAAACAAAAGGACATTCTAAACTTCCAAAGACAGTGTCAACAATCAACAAACTGCATTCATTGCTCCTTTGGCACTCAAATCAATTATGTGCGAGAGTAAACGAAAAAATGCTGAAATTCTTGAATTTGACAAATATTGAACATAGCAAGAAAATCACATTCACATTTTTGGCGAATATTTTTAGTAGTAGTTCTCTTTGTGTGTGCGTGTGTGTGTGTGTGTGTGTGTGTGTGTGTGTGTGTGTGTGTGTGTGTGTGTGTGTGTGTGTGCCGGTGCCGTGTCTTTCACATATTGTATAATAAAGGATTTCATTGAATATTCGTTTGAACGAGCCTCGCCTTTAGTTACATTGTTACTGCGTAAATGAAAAAGGAAAGCGACAGTTTTCGCTTGTGCCGTTTTGGTATTTTTAATGACACTTTATATTAACAGTTATCTTCGGCGAATTCGCATTTTCATTGACATTTGTAGAAGCTGTGCATACTTACTTTCTCAACCGCTCTCTCTCTCTCTCTCTCTACCGCTGTCTCTCAGCCGCACACTCTCTTTCTCTGCTGCATCTACCGTTGGATTCCAATGATTTTCAATGTTTAGGAAATGGTTGAAAATGTTTGCTTTTTCTTAAAATTTATAAATTCTGCGATATTTTCGGAAGTGGCATTTATTTTTTGACAGCCCGTTTTAAAAATACTTTTAGTTATTTTCAATATACGAGTACATATTCTAATAAGTTTTTCTAATTTGAATGTCTCTCCTCTCTCTCTCTCTCTCTCTTTGTGGTTATCTACCAGCGATGGTATATCAAAATTTAAGATTGTACCTAATGTATTCAAAATGTACGTAAAATTATGTATTTCATTGATTCGACAATTTTGAAAGGGGAAAGAATTAGGAAACAATTTTCTTAAGCTGTTGTTTGTAAGTAACGTCATTCTTCTGACCCAGATCGATATTTCCTCTAGATTTAACTGAAATAAAAATATTTTTAATAATTATTAAAATTAAAGCAGATCTTTTCTTTATTCCGTAATTTGCAAATTGTACCTAATGTACCATTTACTTAGTTTCGAAAAGTCAGAGAAAGGTATAATTACTGTGTTGCCTATAACTTTCAAGTGGTGGCTTTAGTGCGTGAGGTGGGTAGAAAACAGTGTTGGGAAAAGTAGATATTTGGTACTTTTTCAGTACATTTTGGATTAAAAAAGTACCGAAGTGCGATCGTAAGCTTTTCAGTTCGTTTTTATTTTTTAGAATATAAAATATGTACTAAGAAGATCTATTTCATACTTATACTGTATTTGTCACTTACAAGCACTCTGCATCAAGGTTGGTGCTTATAAGCGGGGAATACTTATATGGAAATAATCCCGCTTAATAGCACCCAGAGAGAGTCTGCCTGTGCTTAAAAATAACAATGTATTCATCCCCTAAAAATTCCCATTTAAAAATCTAATCCAGGAATAATTTCGAGAAATAAATATCAAAAAAAGAAGATCAATTAATTTACTGTTTGTTTCAAGAAGAATAATGTTTTCCGTCTTGAAACAAAAATCCATAGTAAAAAATATCATTTGTCCATACCAAAGAAAGCTGCCCTACATTTACATTTAAAATGTTATTCCTGCAAAACAAGTTTGTCATCTCACAAAACTTTTTCCAGCGGGTTCTTATATAAGGAGTGAGATCGAAAAAATCGGATAACTTTGAAAGACCACTGCTTTGAAACACTTCATTGCAAATAAGGCGAAAGTTGCACAAAACTCTGTCTCGATGATACTTAAAAAATTTAATACAGACTTAACAGTTGTTAGAAAATATCGTTCTGGAAGGAAATGCGGTTTCGTGTCTCCACAAAACGCGAAGAAAGTTGTAGTGAGTTTTTAGTACGTAAAATCAAAAAAGATGCGGGCTTTAAAACATACAAAGTGCAGTCAGTAGCCGACAGGAATGCTACTAAGAACTTGGTAGCCCAGAGCCGAGCTAAAAAGTTGAAGACAGATTTTTTCCAAAAATTCGATTGCTGTGTTATGGACGATGAAATGGACGATATGTGTTGTCGAAATTTTCTCAATTGCCTGGTCAAGAGTCTTACACCACAAAGGAACGATGAGGAGTTGAGGAAAGATTTAGGACAAAACAAAAGTCCCAGTTTCCGAAGAAGTTTCTGGTATGTCAAGCGATTTGTAGTTGTGGGCTAAGGAGTAAAAGTTTCATAACAAGTGGCACTGTTAACGCCGAAATTTATATGAAGGAGTGCCTTCAGAAGAGATTGCTGCCCTTCATTCGAAAGCACAATGTATCTACTTTCTTTTGGCCTAATCTAGCCTCCTGCCACTACAGTAAAGTAACCGTAACACTTAAATGGTTCGAAGACCAAAACATCAAATTGATACCAAAAATCGCCAACCCACCAAATTGCCCAGAACTTCGGCTTCGGCCTATCGAGAGATATTGGGCTTTAGTGAAAAGAACATTAAAGGCAACAAACAAAGAAGCTAAATCCATAGAAGATTTTAGAAATAAGTGGAATGCTGCCGCCAAGAGAGTCTCAGAAATGACAGTAAAGCCGCTAGTGGCAGGCATACCGGAAAAACTGTCCGAATTCTGTAAAAAAAAACAACAAACAAAGTAGTTTTCTTGATCATTTTATTAGAAATTAAATTTTCTTTTCAATTTGTATAAGGGATTTCAATGCTAGGACAATTTAAAGTTATCCGATTTTTTCGATCTCACTCCTTACGAATGTTCTTATTTGAAGGAAAGTAAGTACCATACTTCGAATTTTCTAATTGAGCTGTAGAAAGCAAAATTAATGGGAAATTCGTGCTCCGAATGTGAATGGCATTCACAAGGTATCATATTTTGTTGTATTGCTATGTCGTATAAGAAACGTGAGAATTTATGACAACTCTGTGATGATACGACATTGAATAAAGCACCTTTTGAATATCTCGAGGTTGCTGTGGTGCAGTTGGTATTGCGTTGGTCTGCTACGCACTGCTACGCAGAGTGTTCGAGGTTCGAATCTCTTCACAGGCAAAATCAAAAAAAAAAAAAAAAAGTAGAAAAAACTATTTTTCTAACTCTGCAATGGCAAACCTACAAGAGTAAAAATTGCCTATGAAAAGCTTTTCGGATTCGGCATTAAACTGTAGGTCTCTTCCATTCCATTCATGGATAAATATAATAATATAAATATAATATAAAAAGTGGACGCGGAAAGCTCGGCCTAGGCCCCCCATGAGCTGTTGTGCCATTTAAAAGCAAAGTAAAGTAAATTGTTGTTTTTACAATTGGGATAAAACAATACATTAAAGTTATTATTATTTGCATGCATAATGAAAGTCCATTTTGGGTAAAAAGAATACCTTTTCTGCCAACACCTTCCAACACTGATACATTCCACATTAACTGAGCAGAGAGAGAGCTCGTGAGAGAGCTTGATTTAGTACTGAGATAGTTTTATAATACCTATCTCTATCTCTCACTCTCTCTCTCTCTCTCTCTCTCTCTCTCTCTCTCTCTCTCTCTCTCTCTCTCTCTCTCTCTCTCTCTCTCTCTCTCTCTCTCTCTCTCTCTCTCTCTCTCTCTCTCTCTCTCTCTCTCTCTCTCTCTCTCTCTCAGTTTTCGTACCATTCGTACCACTTCTACGCTATCTGTTCGCCCTAGAGAAGAAAATCTTTTACGTTTCTTTTTGAGATATTTGGTAATTTTTTTTTTAAATATAGTCATGGAAGATGTTCAGCGAATAAATGAAAAAGAAACAATTTGAAATAAAGCAGCTTAGCAATCTGAGTTGCTTAAAGTACACCAACAAGAACAGCAACAACAATAATAGCAAACATTACCTAAGGCTAGTTTACTTATGCAAGTGTGAGTGTGTGCGAAATTGCTTTAAATTGCATAAATCGACATGTTCTTACCACATGTCGCATGAGTAACGTGAACTGGCTGCTACACTCACTGTTCTGCTGCCACTAGCTTCCACGATGCTGCTTAAGGATAGATGCACACGAGGCACACTTAACTGATACGAAATGCGAGAAATGGTAAAAGACAGATTCGGTCGACACTCGCCGGTACGACTCGGAAGCACTCATTCCGCAACACTTTAATTCCAAACGCTTACAAAACTAGCTAAATATGAGACCATCTAGCAAGCATGAAGTTCTAGCTCGAAGTGTAGTAGCTCGAACTTTTGCTACCTTTCCGTTGCCCCATGTTACGAGTAACTGGCTTAGGTGTACTTCACTCTTAAGGGCACTGCATTTGTCTTGCAGATGCACACTCGTCTTCGTCTTCGTCCTCGTACTTATTACGTAATATTCTATAATAACTTATGGCATGTCAACTTCTACTATACCATATATGTATAAATGTGGAGGCGCACCCATACTTGCATGGTATCACATATATGAGTATATTACCTAAGTACATACAATTTTCTATGGAGAAATTTTCCAAGCAGCCGCAAAATTTGCTTGTAAATTTAAATCTGTTAAAATAATATTTAAGTATTACACTCAGAAGAATATCTGAAACTAGAAATTGTTGAATTCAATCAGATGTTTGGGAGATCAAAAAAACAACAACAACTATACTACAAAAAGTGCCTTCTGCACTCGCCACATGATGTGATAACATAAATTTGGCAAATTCAATTCGTACATCACAAACATAGTTTACATTGCCAAACTGATTTCAATGTCTACTGATTGGTCTACATTATAAAAGCTTACTTTACTTAACTTTTAATGGCACAACAGCCGATGGAGGGCCTAGGCCGAGCTTTTAGCATCCACTCATGTTTGAACATGAATGGAAGGGAGCTACAGTTTAATGCCGAATCCGAACGGAGAAGTGAAAAGCCTTCCATAGGCAAATTTTACTACTGTACTTAGGTTTGCCTGCGAAGAGGTGGTGCTTTGCAGAAAAATAGTTTTTCTAATTTTATTTATTTTTTTTGATTTTGCCTGTGCCGAGATTCGAATTCCGACACTCTGCGGTAGCAGTCAAACGCATTACCACTATGCCACAGCGACCACATTATAAAAGCAAATACTTTAAATAAGTGTTCATGCTAGTGTTTATATAAGCAACCAATAAAATTGATGTAAATACAAAATATTGTACTAGAAAATAGTAGTAGTAGAAAATAGTAGCAGAAATAGTAGTAGAAAAGTAGTAGAAAAAGTGTTTAAAATAGTAGTAGAAAAGTATTAGAAAAAGTGTTTAAAATAGTAGTACAAAAGTACTACAAAAGTAGTAGAAAAGTAGTAGAAATGTAGTAGAAAAGTAGTAGAAAAGTAGTAGAAAATAGAAGTAAAAAAATGTAGTACAAAATATTAATATTAAAATAGTAGTAGAAAAATAATAAAAAATAGTATTAAGAAAGTAGTTAAAAATAGTAGTAAAAGGGTAGTAGCACCAAAATAGTTGTAGAAATTTTAATAGAACAGTAGTAGAAGACAGTAGGAGAAAAGTTGTGAAAATTAGTTGTACTTACTTTACTTTTAATGGCACAACAGCCCATGGAGGGCCTAGGCCGAGCTTTTTCGCATTAGTTGTAGAAAAGTAGTAATAAAAGGTAGTAGAAAATGGTAGTAAAAAAGTAGTAGTAGAAAAGCTGTAAAAAATAGTATTAAGAGAGTAGTTGAAAATTGTGGTAGAAAAGTAGTAGCACAAAATAGTTGTAGAAATATTAGTAGAAAAGTAGTTGAAAACAGTAGTTGAAAAGTAGTAGGAATAAGTTTTAGAAAAGTAGTAGTTAAAAGTTGTAGTCAAACTAGTAGAAGACTAGTAGAAAATAGCAGTAGAAAAGTAGTAGAAAAAAGTAGTAGAAAAGAAGTAGTGAAAGTAGTAGGAGTAAGTTGAAAACAGTAGTTGAATAGTAGTAGGAATAAGTTGTAGAAAAGTAGTAGTTAAAAGTTGTAGTCAAACTAGTAGAAGACTAGTAGAAAATAGCAGTAGAAAAGTAGTAGAGAAAATAAGTAGAAAATAGTAGAAAAATGTAGTAGAAAACAAGTAGAGAAAGTAGTAGAAGTAAGTTGTAGAAAAGTAGTAGTTAAAAGTAGTAGCCAAAGTAGTAGAAGACTAGTAGAAAATAGTAGTAGAAAAGTAAGAAAGTAGATCAAAATTGCGGTAGAAAAGTAGTAGCACAAAATAGTTGTAGAAATTTTAGTATAACAGTAGTAGAAAACAGTAGTAGAAAACAATAGTAGAAAAGAAGTAGAGAAAGTAGTAGGACTAGAAAACTAGGAATTAAAAGTAGTAGCCAAAGTAGTAGAAGACTAGTAGAAAAGTAGTAGTAGAAAAGTAGTAGTAGAAAAGTAGTAGTAGAAAAGTAGTGGTAGAAAAGTAGTAGAAAAAATAGTAAGAAAGTAGTAGAAAATAGTAGTGGTAAAATAGTTGCAAATAATAGTTGTAGGCATATTAGTAGAAAATAGTAGCAGAAAAGTAGTTGTAGAAAATAGTAGAAGAAATGGTAGTAGAAAAGTAGTAGGAATAGTAACATCCTACTACCATCAGTACGGTAAGGGCAAGACCACACCATATGCCTTTCTTTATATACAATTTTAATACTCCATAAATATATCAAGAATACGCATTCAATGCCTTACATTTTAAATTAATTTTTTTGTTTAAAAACAGAAATGGAAAAACGAAAAAATTTCCCATCTGTAGTGAATTTTGATTTATGGCTATGAGTACATGGAAACGCAATCGGAGATAGAGCAAACAGCACGTAAAAGTGCAGAGCTGTAGAATATGCGGAGTTCTTGTTGTCATGAAAAGAGAGTGATAGGGTTGGGGGAGAGAGAGAGTGGTGTGTCTAATACTAACGGTTAATTGTAGGCGGTCATATGAGCCAAGCACAGTTACTTACCATAAATGTCTAAGTATGTATGTACATATTTGAATCCACATGTGAATGAGTGCATTAGTGAGTACGTGTATGCATGCATATGTATGTATGTATGTACATTTGTTTCCACATATGTGAGACAAAGAAATCGGGAGGCGACAGAAATATAATAGAGAGGAGAAAAGGGACAAAAGAGAAGATGTGAACAAAACAGGTTGGAGTCATTTAACAAGTTGGAATCATTTCAGAGAGTTTGCTCATTTTCTAGTTTACTGTTAAATTTGAAAGTTTTAAAATATAGCAAAATTGTAAAAAAAAAAACAAATATTGTAGTCTTAAAACAACAAAACAAACAGAAAGCTGTGTAACTTTGATACTACATATAATTTAACTCTCTGATGGGACGTCACCCTGTTAAATGACTACTTATTATGAAACAGAAAGAATGGATGGAAAGACGAATCGAGAAGATAAAAGAGATGTGAATTTCTTGTTGCTATTAATTTACATAATTTTC
This sequence comes from Palloptera scutellata, assembly GCA_958295655.1. Lineage (NCBI taxonomy): Eukaryota > Metazoa > Arthropoda > Insecta > Diptera > Pallopteridae > Palloptera > Palloptera scutellata. The sequence continues at coordinate 58,368,576 of OY282452.1, read as the reverse complement.
ATGTAGTTTTTGTTGCAGCTTTTTATTACCTTACATCAACCACGTCATTTCTCTTCTTAGCCTGAAGATTTTCTGATAGCTTCCTGGAGTTTTGACGTTTATCAATTATATTTGCCTCTCAGTTGTTACTGTTCTTAAGCCTTTTGTTCCTCAATCAATGTTCCGTTAAGTATGTAAATTCGATGAGAAAACAAAACGAAAAGTTATGACTCCAAGAAACTTCTGTATTTTCTCGATTCATTTTCTCTCTCTCACAATTAGAAAAGTAAAGCAAGGTAATAAGTGGAAATATTTTTAATTATATTTCCAACATTCAATACTCGATCACTACTGAGCTGTCGAAGAAATTCAATAAAAAAGTTGTATTTATCTTTATTTAAAAATGAAATACTGAGAAACAAAGTCCAAAGAATTTTCGGTTTTCTCAGTTTTCTCAGTTTTCCACCACATAGTGTGCACTCAATTTCCAGCACGTGCCAACAGCTGTTCTGCGTAATTGTTGTAGTGGAGAAAAGTTAGTTGGCAAGTAGAAGATGATTTGAAAGAGCATAAAAATTGCAATAAATCATTCTCAGAATTACTGAAATCTCTGAACGCATGCACATGAAACTTCAGTAACTTTTATACTTTTCAAACATTAAATATGCGGGGGCAAAGGAAAAGCACAAGGGATGACGTCAGCAATAAATGGCATTTCCGATGCTGTATAAAAACAAAAGCATGAAATATACATAATTAATGAAATTATCAATTAAAGTAGAATATTATATATAATTTTCAGTTACTTATTACTTATGTATGCAATAACAGCTTCAATTGCTATTCAATGAATGTGCGGTAATTTACATACCGAATAAAGCAAGAAAGAGTTGATTTTAATTAACAACCCGAAAAGGAGACGAACCTTTTAATGTAAATGAATATAAACTCAAATTATAAATGGAATTAGCATGCAGACGTGCAAAAATAACGAGAGCGATAGAGAGAGGAGAGAGAGAGAGAGGGAGGGGAAGAGAGGAAATAAAAGTGAGTAAGTCTGAAATAATATGCATGCACACACACACTCACACACACAAACACGGCAGCAGACTATGTGTTATGCGTGGTGGATACAGTGGCGGCAGACTCCTTTTTTCACCTTTTGAACTTTTCAGTGTAGCCATATTCACGAATTAATATATTTAAATCTGCCAATATTGGCAATTACAACTGAAAGGAACTACGTGGACATATCACGAGCACTTCATTACGGTCTTATTTTACTTAATTGTTTGAATGTGATTTAGTCACGGGGAGCGGCCTGTGGAAGGGGTGTTAATGAGAGCGTACGATGGACTGACGCTGTCTGTGCCTTTAATTAGATGAAGAAATTAAATGTAAAAAATGCGCAGCAGCTGCTATTGATTGCTGCTAATCAATGAGCTCTGCCTGGGCAATTACGATGAGTGTGTAACTTTTAAAAGGAAACCATATCGTGAAGTTACAAAAATATTTTTTGGTTTTTGTTCTTTACCTTTACATAATATGGTGTAATTGGTGGAGAGCTGGAAACTAGCGAGCAATACCAAGGCAGAGTTAAACCAAAATAGTAATTTTCCTCACACCACCACACGCATAAGAGAATCTTTTCACTTTCTTTTTCGGATTCGGTATAGAAATGTGTGCAAATGTACAAATCTTGGTCTAGACCATCCATGGGTTATTGTGTCATGAAAGAAAAGAAGAATATGATTTTTCTGGTTGTAATTCTATAAGTTTCCGTTCTTTGACTAAGCTAACATTACAATTATTTAGTAGTTCATTTGATGGTTTCGTCATATCTGGTGGAGTAGTAGTTATTGTTTACTTTACTTACTTTACTTTTAATGGCACAACAGCCCATGGAGGACCTAGGCCGAGCTTTTCGCATCCACTCATGTTGTGCGTGTTATATTTGTACATGAATGGAATTGAAGGGACCTACAGTTTAATGCCGAATCCGAACGGCGAAGTGAAAAGCTTTTCATAGGCAATTTTTACTCTTGCCGGTTTGCCATTGCCTGCCAAGAGGTGGTGGTGGTGCCGTGTAGAGAAAATATTTTTTCTACTTTTTGATTTTGCCTGTGCCGAGATTCGAACCCCAGACACTCTGCTTAGCAGCCCAATGCACTACCACTACGCCATAGCGACCACAATTATTGATTGTTTATTGTAAATTTTCTGCAATTCTCTCATTTTTCATACCAAAATATTATCACAGTATTAACTGGAGCAAATTTTCTATGTCTGTATGAACATTTAATCTAAAGCTACTGAAACTTCAGTCCAGCACTAATTCTTTAGGCTTGCGAGGTGAGCAACACTGTATTTCAGATATTACGGATTTACAGTTAACTGTTAACATACGATGATTATACTGTTAGAATTTGTGCTAAAAATTGAGAGGCTTACTAACGGGTGATGCTCAGCTTTCTTCCTCTTTATGTCCCTTTCTCGCTCATTTGTTTTTGACATATGCTTTATTTCCACCTATGAGTATGAGTTTCACCATTTCCTACTTTTCTCTTGCCTACCCTCTTTTCTCTCTTCTCTTTGTTCTTTTCTTCCTTTACTTTACTACATATCTCTTCGCATGTTTAACAGCAGCTTTGTTCCATTTCACCATTCACGTGAAGTTTTATTATTATCCGTTGAACTTTCCGCCCGCAACACCCTTTGGCTGCTCTCCAACAAACTGGAAAATTGATGTTCAAGTCTTGAAAGGTATCAAAGGATACCACGTTTATTTGCTTAGTACTCTTATGAAAATATATGCTTTATATTAACTCCATTCATATTTTCTTTCAATCTATTTCTTCCATCTTCCCCTCCTTTCCCATCACACTCTTTTCATGCGTACTCGAAGCCACAAAATGACAAGTGTATGCTTAATTAAGCTCTCTGTTTCTATATCTCTGTTCTCTGTTATATCTGTTCATGTCTTCTCTTATTCTTTTCCCCTCTTCCGTATTCTTGCACTTTCTCTTCCTACTCTTCCTTTTGTTTTTGTTTTCCAATATAAAATGTTCTCTTTTGTCCTCATTTACACCTGTCAAGTCTTCAATGAACTTTTTTTAAGTTTTTTTTGAAGAGAATCCTAGCCAAAAAGGATGGTGAAAAGCAAAACTTGCCGTTCATTTCTTGAAAGGTGTAAATAGGGACTCACCCATATCTTCTCTCAAGCTACATATTTCTCTACATTTTCGCTCCTTTGTAATATCTGTAATCTGTTTCGGAAAAATGAATACTCATTTACTTGGTCAAAAATTAAATCCACTACGCAAACCCTAAGCTATTATGCAATGGTATCATTCTGGAGTGGAGAAGAATTTTTTTTATATTTAATTTCTATGGCTTTCTGATTTTCTCTGGTTTTGCTAACAATATTCATTAAAAAGTTTGTGAAAAGATGCTGCTAATGATAAAGTTAAAATTTTAATAAAATTTTAAAATAATTTAGTAATCATAGATCGCATAGGAGAGTGCGTAACAACAGCAAAATCTCCATTTTCACCTTTCATGTCAAGTTTTGCTATTCTCCGTTGGAACTTGCCGTCCACAACCTCATCGAACACAAACAACAGCTTACACAAACAACAACAACAGCATGCACAAACAAGAAGTTACGCTCTTTCTCTCTACTTTTTTCTCTCTGAGTATAGAAAACTCTTCCTATCTTCAATGGGTGGGTGGGTGCATTGAGTTTCAGCTTTTATTTTTCATTCTCCCCCCTTAAATTCTTTCATATGGTTCTGGAACAAACTACTTGCTTGGATACACAAACAACAACAACAGCATGCATCGTTTGAGGTAAATTAATAATAATATCATACATATTTGGTAAACTATGGTAAACTATAAAATCTGATGATTTTGAAAAACTTGAATTCCTCAGTGGTTACCTACGCTAGGAAAGCAATGCAAAACAATTTACCCAACCGAATAGAAACCCCCAAAATAGATTTTCTCACTTTTATTACAATATGACCGAAAAAACTTGCACTTACTTTGCTATTCAAAGCACAATATGGTAAATTTTGCATTTTCATTCTAGGTTCTTCTACTAAGTATTTTTCACATTTGCATCTTTGTTTGACTACTTTTTGTCGCGCTCTCCATAAATTTGTGGTTTTGTTTTTGTAGTTTCCACCTACTACTTCTCGTTCTCTCTACTGTGAGTACCAACTGTTCATAAATCATCATGCTTCTCATATTTATGTTCTCTCAAATCAAAATTCATGGCTTCTGAAGCCGCACTCGAGACGGTGCTGCTACTGTGTGTTTTCGTTTTTCTTTAATGCTTTTTTCGTGTGGATCATTTTTTATGAGAGCAACCGTGTCATTTTTGAGTAGAGTTCTCAAATTTAAGTAGCTCTGAAGTGTTGGTTTTTTTATGCAACTCTTATGCGCTCTTGACTTATGCTCTTTATTTATATGAGTGAAATAAAAAGTGTAGCAAAAAAGAAAAAAAAACTCATCTCACGTGACTGCGGTGCTTTGGGTGCTTGGTTTTTCTGTTTTCCATTTCGCATCAACTTTCTTGCTTAGAATAACTTTTTTCAATTTTCTACAATTTCAATCACAATAGAATTTATTTATTTTTTTGTTTCAACCTTTTATGATAAACGAATATTTTTTAGTTATTAAATGGAGATTTTCCGGTTGGAGAACAGCTCAAATTAGCATTGAGAGTTTATCTTTCAAATCTACATCAGAAATATAGAAAAATGAAATGAGTTTTAAGCTCATGCGAGAAGAAGTTCATTACACTCCAGCAGCAAGTAATTCATTTATAATTAATATTAAATACATTTAATTTAAATTGATTTTTGCTATTAGCTTTAATGAGTTTTTGATTTACTCTCTAGAAAAATCTTTTCTATACTTTCAATAATGACTTTAAGCTCTTTTAATCTATTCATTGTCAATCAGTAATCCCTCTACTTTATTTCTTTCCTTTCGTGAATGGAGCGGCAAGATTTTTATAAAATCCTTCCCACATCGGCATAAAAACTTGCAATCCTTTGCTTTTCCTTTTCCTTCTCTTTTTTTAAATTTTTTTTTTTTTATTTGCTTCTTTATTGTGCACTTTTCTATACTTTTTATCAATATTTTATTATATTAGCTCTATGCTTATTAAGCTAATATTGATATTTTTTAATTAAAAAAATTAATTTGCATGCGTCATTCAAAGAAAATTGAAATGAGAAAATGGGGCGAAAGTCGCTGCGTTGAAATTCAACCAATCAACTTGTTTGCTTTCGACGCTTATTAGTAGCATATGCGCGAGCATATCAAGAGCAGTAGAAAACATATGCTAGCCAAATGATATACGTACGTAAGTGAAGGTTTAAATTGTTAGGCAGTAAAATCGAAACTTAAACCCTGCTTACTGGCAAAACCTGAATCCGAACATGAATATGCGCGGGAATCTGAACAAAACATCAATGCAAAATCTGAAACAAAACATGAACTAGAACCTGAACCAGTGAAAAAAAAAATGCAAACAAAACCTGAACCCAAAACATGAACTAGAACTAGAACCTGAACGAAAGCTTAAACTAGAATCAAATTGTGAACTAATAGCGGAATTCTAGCCAGAACTTGCACTAGAACTTGAACCAGAACAGGAACAAGAACTTGAACCAGAACTTGCACCGGAACGTGGACCAGAACTTGAACCAGAAATGGAACCAGAAATTGAACCATAGCATGAACCATAGCATGAATTAGAACTTGAACCAGAACTTGAACCAGAACTTGAACCAGGACTTGAACTAGAACTTAAACCAGAACTTGAACCAGAACATGGACCAGAACTTGAACCAGAACTTGAACCAGAACTTGAACCAGAACTTGAACCAGAACTTGAACCAGGACTTGAACCAGAACTTGCACCAGAACTTGAACTAGAACTTAAACCAGAACTTGAACCAGAACATGGACCAGAACTTGAACCAGAACTTGCACCAGAACTTGAACCAGAAATGGAACCAGAACTTGAACCGGAACATGGACCAGAACTTGAACCAGAACATGGACCAGAACTTGAACCAGAACTTGAACCAGAACTTGAACCAGAACTTGAACCAGAACTTGAACCAGAACTCGAACCAGAACTTGAACCAGGACTTGAACCAGAACTTGCACCAGAACTTGAACTAGAACTTAAACCAGAACTTGAACCAGAACATGGACCAGAACTTGAACCAGAACTTGAACCAGAACTTGAACCAGAACTTGAACCAGAACATGGACCAGAACTTGAACCAGAACTTGCACCAGAACTTGAACCAGAACATGGACCAGAACTTGAACCAGAACTTGCACCAGAACTTGAACCAGAACTTGCACCAGAACTTGAACTAGAACTTAAACCAGAACTTGAACCAGAACATGGACCAGGACTTGAACCAGAACTTGCACCAGAACTTGCACCAGAACTTGAACCAGAACTTGAACCAGAACTTGAACCAGAACTTGAACCAGGACTTGAACCAGAACTTGCACCAGAACTTGAACTAGAACTTAAACCAGAACTTGAACCAGAACATGGACCAGAACTTGAACCAGAACTTGAACCAGAACTTGAACCAGAACATGGACCAGAACTTGAACCAGAACTTGCACCAGAACTTGAACCATAACTTGAACCAGAACTTGCACCAGAACTTGAACTAGAACTTAAACCAGAACTTGAACCAGAACATGGACCAGAACTTGAACCAGAACTTGCACCAGAAGTTGAACCAGAACATGGACCAGAACTTGCACCAGAACTTGAACTAGAACTTAAACCAGAACTTGAACCAGAACATGGACCAGGACTTGAACCAGAACTTGCACCAGAACTTGCACCAGAACTTGAACCAGAACTTGAACCAGAACTTGAACCAGAACTTGAACCAGGACTTGAACCAGAACTTGCACCAGAACTTGAACTAGAACTTAAACCAGAACTTGAACCAGAACATGGACCAGAACTTGAACCAGAACTTGAACCAGAACTTGAACCAGAACATGGACCAGAACTTGAACCAGAACTTGCACCAGAACTTGAACCAGAACTTGAACCAGAACTTGAACCAGAACTTGAACCAGGACTTGAACCAGAACTTGCACCAGAACTTGAACTAGAACTTAAACCAGAACTTGAACCAGAACATGGACCAGGACTTGAACCAGAACTTGCACCAGAACTTGCACCAGAACTTGAACCAGAACTTGAACCAGAACTTGAACCAGAACTTGAACCAGGACTTGAACCAGAACTTGCACCAGAACTTGAACTAGAACTTAAACCAGAACTTGAACCAGAACATGGACCAGAACTTGAACCAGAACTTGAACCAGAACTTGAACCAGAACATGGACCAGAACTTGAACCAGAACTTGCACCAGAACTTGAACCATAACTTGAACCAGAACTTGCACCAGAACTTGAACTAGAACTTAAACCAGAACTTGAACCAGAACATGGACCAGAACTTGAACCAGAACTTGCACCAGAACTTGCACCAGAACTTGCACCAGAACTTGAACCAGAACATGAACCAGTACTTGAACCAGAACTTGCACCAGAACTTGAACCTGTACCTTTTCCAAGAATTGTATCAGAACTTGAACTAAAATCGGAGCCATAGCTTGACATAAAAACCGAATTTGAAGTTAAACCTGAACCAGAACTTAGACCAGAACTCATACCTGCGGCAAAACTGGAATCAGAACCTGAATTTTGATTCGAACCTGAACCAGAACTTAAACTAAAACTCAAACGAGAAGCAAAACTTGAGTCAGAACCTGAATTTTGTACCGAACCTGAACTTAAACTGAAACTCAGAATCAGAATTTCAATCAAAATCAGAACCAAAACTTGAACTGGAAACTAAAATTAAAACAAAACCAAACTTTCAATCAGAATCTGAACCAGATTTGAATCAAAAACCGAACATGAACTGGAATCAGAGTTTAAACAAGAACCTACATCAGAATTATTTCTAGAACCCGAACCAGAACTAGAATTTGACCCAGAGCCTGAAGTAGAAGCCTAAACTCAACTAAAACTTGAACCAGCAAAAGAATTGGAATCAAAATATGATCGAAAACTAGTTCTGTTTTTTAATGGCACATCAGCCCATGAAGGGCCTAGGCCGAGCTTTTCGCATCCAGCCATGTTGTACGTGTTTTATTTGTGCATGAATGGAATGGACACACAGCCGTATGTCGAATCCGAACGGCCAAATGAAAAGCTTTTAAGACGCATTTTCGACTCTTGTAGATTTGCCATTGCCTGCCAAGAGGTGGTGCCGTGTAGATAAATTAGTTTTCTACTTCTTGATTTTGCATGTGCCGAGATTCGAACCTCGGACACTCTGAGTAGCAGTCCAACGCACTACCAACTACGTCACGCCGACCACAAAACATGGATTTGTTCCTAAACCTGAGCTCGAATCTGAACAAGAAATTGAATCAGAACCACACCTTGAACTAAATAGAAGAAGAATTTAAAGAAGAAGTAGAATTTGAATTGGATTTAAACTGGAACAAAAACTTGAAATAGAACCAGAAGTTGAGCTTCGATTTGAAACAGAAGAATCTAAATCAAAGCTTAAACTTAAACCCCAACTAGATGAAAAACTAGATTCAAAATCTGAATCAAAACTTGAACTTTGATTCAAACTTAAACCAGAAGCTGAACCAGATCTTAAACCAATGGGAATCTTAACCAAATGGAATGGGGACCAGAATTTGCCCCAGTATCTGAAGCAGAACTTGAAAAGACACTCGAATTACAAACCGAACCAGAACTAAAAATTGAACCAGACTTTGAATCAGAAGCTGACCCAAAAATTGAACCGAAACGTAACCAGATCTGGAACTAGAACCATAACCAGAATCTGTATAAAAACCCAAACCGCCAGTAGGACTTGAATCAGAGTTTGAATTTGAAATGGAGACTAGACAAAAATTTCAACCAGAACCGGATTTTAAACCAAAATCTGACCCAAAACTTGAACTCGAACCAAACCTTAACCAGAACTTGGAGTAGAACCTCATCCAGTATTTTGCACCAGACTTGAATCAGAAAATGAATCAAAACTTGAACTAGAATCTTAGCCAGGACTTGAACCTCACTTTGCCCTTGAACTCTAGCCCAAACTCGAACCGAAAGTCAAACCAGAACATAGAATTGAGCGCCCGAATCGAAACTTTAAGCCAAATCTAAACCATAGGGCGAATCTGATCCCAGATGCAAAGCCGCGACCTGCGAGTTTTTTACTACGTAAATGCTATCAATGGAGTGCTATCATGGACAGTTGCTTATACTCGTATAATAGAAATACCCCTGAGTTAGGTTGTGATTAATACTTTTTTGCACTAGCACGGAGCGGATCCAAAGCTAGCGAATGGTAGGCGAAGGGCTTTTGGTTTTTTGTACCGGCAAGGAGGGGAGGTCTTAAACCCAATTCTCTCTATTCCCCGAAAATCCATTAGAGTTTCTTCTGTATTCATTTAGAAATGAGCAAGAAAGAGAAAGCAACATCATAAACGACTTGAAGGAAGAAGACTTAAAATTAAATCCAATTATATTAATTCTGAAAGAAACACAAATAAATTTTGGAAACAATTTTGCTATTATTTTCATACAAAAACAATAGAAGAGTTTTCCTGCGCGCACACACAAAAGAACAACAAACAATTGAGAGAGCGAAAGAGAGTAATTAGGTAGTGTGTGTGCGTGCACTCTCTGACTGAACCGCTGCTGAGCCGGCAGGCGCCGCCATTACTCAGGTAGTAAAACATTGTCTAACAGCGACTCATTACTTACAAAGTTCTGCAGTTTATTTTGCGTTTAAAATGTGTGCATTTTATCACTTCAACAACTTTGCAATGAATTTTAAATGGAATAAGATTTAAATAAATACTACTTATAAAGAACAAAATAAATGCAAATTTCCCAACTGTTCGTCATTTTCATTTAGAGCATTTATAAAACTCTTTTGCATTCTGCTCACTCTCATGACGTTTGCCCTCCCTTACTCTTACTTAAAGTGTAAATGAGTGTAATGAAAAATGCTCAAGTTTTTCGTGTGTCTTTCTTTTGGCCCCTTTGGTTAACTTCTTAATCTCACAGACACGTCTCGTCTCTCTTCTCATTTACACGCTCTTATTCTTCCGCTCTTACTCTTCGTCGGACTGTGTGCGCTTGTTGTTGTTGTTATTGTTGCACACTTTGCCTGCAGCCTGCTTGTCCGACTTGCAGCCTGGCCATTTCTTCATTCTTTCCTTCATTTTGTCGGAAATTGCGTTAAATGATAAAGTTGACATTTAAATTAATTTCAATTTTCATTCTTCGCTCTTCCTCTCTCTGTGTTTCAGGTCCTCTTATTTTTTATATATATGTATTTTGTTTTTTTTGGCCTTTTGCTACATTCATTGAAGTGCTTAAGTTTCTTGCTACAATTTCAAGTTCATTATTATGTTTTAAAAAGTTGTTTTGTATGTTGATTATAATTATCTGAAGCTTTATCATGTCACTGAAGTCACTAACTAGTTGAAGTTCAGTTCCCCGGAAATATCAATTTAACGATTCATTTCATAATTAATGGCAATTTGAAATGAAAGGATAAAATTCTTGACCTTTTCGATTGAAGAAGTTGAAGAAACTTAAGTTTTATGGGTTTAATATGATTTAAAATTAATAGTATTGAGATTTCTGTTAAATTTTAGAAGAAATATAAAGTAAATCTATTTATTGAGACGGGTCACATGACTAGAAATTGCGCTTTTAACATATTTTAGTCCCTTTACGCCAGGTCACTGCCTGGTATAAAATATTGCCCATGCGTTTCCCAGCTCTCGTTTTACACAACATAATTGCTCTCATGTGACCAGGACTCATTAATATATATGCACAAACATTTCCAAGTACTATCAAAACAAAATTTTCTATTTAATGAAGTGAGGGAGAAAGAGAGAGAGAGAGAGAGAGTAGGCTCCATTTTGATTATGTATTCGAAAGAACAAAGAGAGCATCAGCAAGTACCGGTACTATACACTAGAGATGGACGCGTGACGTGAGCACACGTGAACGTGATTTAAGTTCATTGGTTTCCACGGAAACTTGTGTGAGCGTGTTATAGTTTTCACGTAAACCGTCGTGAAGCAAACTAAACGAAGTTATACCTAACTCTATAGCTCTCATTTGCTGTAAGACTGTCAGAACTCAAAAGTCATAAATTCTCAGAAAAACGTCCTTCAACACAATTAATAACAACATTTACTCTTCCCACTTGAAGAATTCATATAATACAGTTATGATTGATACACAAGTTAAAACACTAAATACTTCTATATACAAAGACGAATTGTGGCAAAGCATTCAAAGAGCGTGGTATTCCATACTCCGGGCTAAGTACTTGCGCGTTTCTGGTGGAATCAATGCCTAAAAGGTGTAAGGCGGTTTTAATTAACAAAGTACAAATATAACACGGACAACATGGGTGGATGCGAAAAAGCTCGCCCTAGGCCCTCCATGGGCTGTTGTGCCATTAAAAGTATAGTAAGTAAGTAAGTATTCCACAAAATATTAGCATTAGTGAACAATTTGAGTCAATATTTTATAAATTTGTTTTTTTTTTAATTGAAGTGTACTTATTTTTTGGTCCTTTTGAAATGTGATTTTATGTATAACTTTCAAATTTCTTTATTTACACTGAATTGATTTTGTTTTTGTTTTAAGAAAAAATTTAACTTATGGAATAAATGAATAAAAGTAAATACCTTGTAAATTTATCATAAGCCTAGAGAAATATTTGTTTAAGGTTTTTGGTTTCAGAACAAGGTGTTCTTATTTGATTGTCCGACACTGTACTTAACTACGGTCGCTGGGGCGTAGTGGTAGTGCGTTGGACTGCTACGCAGAGTGTCCGGGGTTCGAATCTCGGCACAGGCAAAATCAAAAAGTAGAAAAAATAATTTTTCTACACGGCACCACCTCTTGTCAGGCAATGGCAAACCTACAAGAGTAAAAATTGCTATGAAAAGCTTTTCACTTCGCCGTTCGGATTCGGCATTAAACTGTAGGTCCCTTCCATTCATGTACAAATATAACACGCACAACATGAGTGGATGCGTAAAGCTCGGCCTAGGCCCTCCATGGGCTGTTGTGCCATCAAAAGTAAGTAAAGTAAAGTACTTAACTCAAACTTACTTTTTTTTTTGTTGTTGTTTAGATCGGCAACCTTTTGTGCGACAAATTAATGTTATTAAAACTCTCTAAGCACACATAAAAAAATCACTATCTTTATTGAGGAATATTAAATCGAAATCGTTACCCTGTAGCACATAACTAGACTGGTAGTGGGAAGTGAAACAATGAAAACAAAAGAGCGTATAAACAAAATCCACTACTGCAAAAGCAACACGAACACCATTCTCTCTCTTAGTTATGTATTTGCATCAAAGGAATTTCTCACAGAAACCACACGACTAAGTAGCAGTAACGGTAAATTCCTCTGAAGTCAATGAATGCTGATATGCAAATTACTCGATTGTACGAAGTCGCCGGCGTGTATATGTGAATGTGCACATGAGATAAAATTGAGAGATCCGATGTCAAACAATTTTACAATATACATATCTAGAATGATAGAAATTTGATCACAATGCCGGCTCTCACTCTCTGTCCGTATATTTTATGATACTTTCTCTCTCTCATATTTAAAAGAAACGAAAGTCATTTCGTATGAGAATTCTGCGTCGAAATTATTACTATTTTTGATTTGAGTTGATTTTTTCAACAAGTTGCTTTTACATTTGGTCATTGCATTGAGTCAAATAAGTAGAAAGAACATCGAAAAAGGGGGCGTGAAGAAAGATAGAGAACATAAAAAACTGATTGATGCATACATAGAAGTGAAACAAGTTGGTTGTAATGAGTTTCACTTCACCCGCGAGTACTTAAACTCTCACATTTTTTTTACGAGCGATATGTTCAAATTTCAGTTTAACGTCTTTTGAATCAATATCTGCGTACTTTAAATCGATATTTATGAAATTTTAAACACTTATACATCTTTTATTTTAAGACATTCAAGTTTCAAAAAATTTCAGCCAGCTAATTACATTTTATACAACCTATAAAATCTTTGTACCCTGTAATTTCATTGTGGTAGTCATTGAACTAAATACACTTCTTTTGGTGATTGAGTGATTGTGCCCCAAAGGCATAATTTATTTACATACAAAACACTTAAATTATCAAGGCCGAAAAACATACACACATACAAGCAAAAAGAAACTTAGAAAACAGCAGAAAAAATCTGAGAAACACAATCAAAAAGCGAAAAAATCATAAACACAAATCAACAAAAGGATAAACCAACCGAAACCACAAAGCCAAAAGCAAAGTAGAAAAAGCAAAATGGATCACAAGAGTTTCAAAAGTGTTCAACGAACTCAGTGGGAAATGTTAAATGTTAAATGTTGTTGTTGTTGTTGTTGTTGAAAGAAAAAGAATGCAACTATATTTTGGAAGAGAAAGTGTTACAGTAGTATGTGTGTGTGTGTGTGTGTGACTGAGGGAAGCAATTCAAGTGAGAGAATTAAGCATAAAGAGATACTGTGAAGTTGAGTGAGCTAATTTTAAGTGAAACCTTTTTTGTATTGCATAAACTAGAGAGAAAGTGAGAGAGAGAGAGGCCATACGTATTCAATCAAAGCGTTTAATTTAAAGTGTAATTGCTGGATTGAACATAAACAAATTTCTCAGAGAACCACTCACAGTTAACTTCTGAAAAGTTTTAATGAAAAAGTGGAGCAAACAATTGCAAAAACGAAGAAACAGAATGTTTTAAAGTAAAAATGTAAACTTATGTAGCTACGTGTTGCAGTGGCACTTAAGTACAAGTTTTGTGAAACATTTGTAGCTTTTTACATTTTAGTAAATGGAAAAAAAAAACTAAAATCACTTTGACATTTCATTTCAGTCATCATTATTTCAGTAAGGTGCATCAAGTACAAGTAAACTGAAGAGAGAATGAAAGGAGAGAGTAAGATGAAAGAAGATGAAAGTACTAAAAATTGTAGCAAGAAAAAATTTCACATATTCATATACATATGTATGAATGTACATATACCTACATAAAAACTTGTTGTGTCGTTGTTGCTAGCGATGCTAGTCCTTTTTGTTTTTGTTTATATTTTGAGAGATTTTATATTTCCTGTTAATTTTGTTGTCGTCTATTGAGTAATGGTTACCACTAATGTGCGTAGTATGTACTCGTACATGTGTACATACTCATGTGTAAGTTGTGTGTACATATGTGTATACTCGTACGTTATGAATATACACATGTGTTCATAAATATGGTATATGCAAAAGCAAAAGAGAGAGAGAGATTGGGAGAGCGGGTTGAGAAAGAAAACGGTTAAAATGCTTAGTACATGTGTATGTATTTGTAAAAAATAATTTAACAGGTTTTCAGCATTTGCAGCAGCAAGGCACGCATTCAGACCCACAAGCGGGCAGGAAAGAGTCAGAGAAAAAGTAGCTAGCAAGAGCACATCCCTAGAAACAAGCAATGCAGAGCAACCAATATCATCAGCTTCCACTCATACTCTTTTCTTCCCTTCCCTCTTCCACTATGGAAGTTTAACTGGATGTAATTTTAACTTTTTAAATGAAAACGTTCTCGAGAAATACTTTATATATACATGTATGTATTTATGTATGTATTTATTTATTTATTTTCTGTTAGTAATTCTTTTTATGTGATTTTCTTTCTATGCATTCATTTTGGATACGCTTGTTGTTGTTGTTGTTAAATGGTACGAAGCCGAAAAGTAGATTGTGATGTTGCAAATGTAGGTTCTGGGAAGAAAGTAAATGTTTCACAAAATCAGTCGTATTTATGTATTTGTATTTATCTGGGAATTTATGTGTGTGTGTGTGTGTGTGTGTGTGTGTTTGTGTTTGTGTGTGTGCATAAATGAACTCATATGAAATTCTTTAATATTGAAAATTAATTCGTTATATCCCAAAGGTGAAGTGCTCTAGCTAATCCAAAAATATATAGTATATCACTTTCTTTCAATTTAAGCGATAGAATATGAAAATATTTTACATATATAATATACCACCTATATATATAATATATCTTCACACTTCAATGCACCTTCATTATCTAATCTTTCCTATACAAAAATTATCAATATCACCAAATAAATTACCAAAATCCTCAAGGTTCTAAATTTTATTATATGGTATATACTTTTATATGTATGTATGACTAAAATAGATCATGAAGAGCGTGTAAAGAGCAAAGAGTGTAGAGAGATTCCTAATTGCAATGTTTTACAACTGGCATACTCAAAAACCGTTATATAAGTATATGCGCGCAAGAGACTTCCAAACAATACTTATGACACAGGAGAGCGTTTTTGTATAGCCACCGTATCAATGATCCTAACCACATGAGAACAATTGCGCATATAGCATGTTTTAGTCTCTTTGCCCCAGATTACTTACTGCCTAGCACATTTTCGTGTTCGTCTATACACTTTCTTTTATTACATGTGAGTAAATTGGCTGATTAATAAGAAGCGAAGAGAAAATCATAAACCAATAACAACAATGATCAAAGAGCGGGTAGCTTCACTCTTTCATTGTATTTTATATAGCATGCTCAAAATCTGTTATGTTTGCTGGCAACAATCAGCTGAATACTTTTTCTGGTCAAAGAGAAAGCGAACTGTTCTCTTCAATACATTTCATATGGTATGGTCGAAAACCGTTATGTTCACGTGCTAGCTACTGCTCTGCAATCAATACAATTAAACAGAATAACATCGTAGCGGCAGATTCGGGGATTCGTCGGCGGACAATCTTTCTGTAGTTTTGAGTCAAATCATCGCCATTTTGTTTAAAGCATGATTGACAGTGGAGTACATTTAGTGAGTGAATGAGATTCTATTAGTAGTGGATTCGACAAGGAGGAGGGGGAGGGGAAGGAAGCGGGTGTGGGAGAAATTTAGTGTATTGTTTTCAGTACGGGTACTTATTATCGTTGCTCTTGCATAAATTAAAGCACTTTTGTAAGGCATAAAGGCAATAAAGCTGCACATCAGAAACAATCTTAAGGCGCCTGTTTTGCCACTGAGACTCTATGTTGTTACTTGCTAGTCCGTGGTTGTATGTTCTCGTATCGCTCATACGAGAACATGGTGTTTATGAATAATAGTTATGTTTTGTTTACATAAACATATCAAATATAAAGCAAAAGTCATTCAAAGGTAATCGCCGTAAGTAATTTTTAAATAAATATTTATTATAATGAGCCCCGGCTCGCGAACTTATCTACTACATAAATGAGAGAAATAGGATTGAAATCAACTTTGTTTTTCTCTTCGTGTTTCTCTCTCATAATTCACATGGGTACGCACTAAGCTCTCCCATGAAAAGGAACGCAAAATGATGACGTCACTAGCTAGTGTGAGATAACAATTTACTGGTTGAACTTCAGTAAACTAGAAGAAGAAAAACAAAAATTCTCATCAATAATGAGCGATTGTTTGACTTTTCTCCAACACTTCAGTTGAAAAGAGACAAAAATCTCTACGATGAGATAATATTCTCTATTTAACAATCGTGTAAGTTCGCATTTTTTCTGCTATGGTATGCAAGCGCATCATTAAGTACCTGTAGCGTGGCCGTATGAGTAATAAAAAGTTTAAAAATGTATTCTTTTTGTAGGTAGGTGAAGAGTTCAAATCAAAATCCTTTGGTACATCAGAAAAGCAATAATTACCCTATTCTCTTTACACGCACACATACATCGAACAATCTCATATGTAAGCATGTACACCGACTACACTCACAATGCAAAACGGGAAACAATGAAGGAAATTGAAATATGAAATGCAAAAGAGAAAGTGAAGAGTGAAAGAAAAACTTTATGAACATGACGCAAAGTTTTCAAATAATCTCTACCTACTTTTGTTGTTGTTGTTGATGTTGTTGTTTGGATAGTAGCAATTCATACCAGCTCATATACACACATGCACCGCACCATACAAGACACATACACATAACCAGAGAGTTGGCTTAACTTTAGTTCTTTTCTTTTTTTGCAAGCAGTACGAAGGCAAAAGTGCTAAATGCTACTGAGATTGAAAAGTCTACATAGTGAATGGTATAAATTGGCAAATGGAAACGTTCTATCAATTTATGAGCACTTAGTAGAGGAACTTTTTAAAATTTTTACGAAATTTTTTTTTCAAGAAAAAATATTTTTTTTTAAAGACAAATTTTTTTTACTGTTTTTTTTTTTTTTTTTTTTTTTTGTTTAAAGATATATTTACATTATGTATAGAAGTGTATGTATATATGTACAGTCTGTGCAACAAAAAACGTTTTTCTCCAACAGACTGTAATTTACATTTATTTGAAAAAGTGTTTTACTTTTGAGAAATACATATTTTTATGGTTTTCGACAGGAAGTTTAATATGCGGTCTCCAATCTCCTGCATTGTCTATAATTGCTTGGCATCTTTAGCGACAACTTGCTGCTTGAATTTCAGCATATGCCACGGAAAGAGACCTCCACGTACTTTTGAGCAATCGGATGAAATGTTTTGATGATTTTATCTTCTTTTTGGATATCTTAGCTTTCATTAGAGCCCACACATTCTCTATGGAATTTGCAGCCTGGTGACTGAAAGGGCCAATCCAAAGTTGTGATACTGTAATCCTCTTTCCACTTAGTGCATAGTTTAGTTCTGTGTTTCGGGTCGTTATCATCTTGTAATATCCAATCGATGTTATTTCTCCTATATATTAATTCAGATGACTTTAAAAGACAATCCTTATACAACTTCAGCATTCTAACGGCATTCAAATTTCCCGTGAAGCACTTAAGAAATCCAAATCCTTGGCCATCCATAGACATGAACCATCTGCAGATGTTTTCCACTTCGTTGAATAAATTTCTTTCGCCTGTTTTCAACCAAACATGTTTAATTGGATTTACCAACATAAAAGTGGATTCATCTGTAAATATTACTTTGGTCCAATCGCGATCGATGTTTGTGTAAGCCCACTGAAGACGCTTTTCAACAAGCTTTTGTGAAAGCAATGGTTTTGACAAAGTACTGCTACGTTTTATGCCTGCTTGCTGAAGTCTGTCGCGAATCGTGTTTAAGGATATATCCAACCCCTTCTCCGATGACAGTTTTTTTACTTCCCTTACCAACTTAACTGATCATTGGATTTTTTTTTCAAAAAACCCAACGATGACTTGCTCCTGCCGCGTGGAGGTGGTAGGCTTTCGGCCTTTTCCCGGTTCGTCGTCAACGTTTCCAATTCACGATGACTTTATTCTGCCGCGTGGAGTTGGTAGGCTTTCGGCCTCTTCCTGGTTCGTCGTCAACGTTTCCAATTGACGATGACTTTATTCTGCCGCGTGGAGGTGGTACGCTTTCGGCCTCTTCCTGGTTCGTTGTCAACGTTTCCAATTGACAATGACTTTCTCCTGCCGCGTGGAGTTGGTAGGCTTTCGGCCTCTTCCCGGTTCTGGTTCGTCGTCAACGTTTCCAATTTCTGAATAACGTTCAGACCACCTCTTAACAAATGTGCCAGTAGTTTTAAGATATTTTGCAGTTTTTTTAACTGCCCTTCTTTAGGATGCTTTGTTAAAAAGCTCGCTTCGGAACGTTTCTTGAACGGCACACTCATTTTGTTTACACATGTTACAGTGGAAAGTACAAACAGAACTAAATTAAAATGTATGCGTCGACAAGCGCAACATTATGTATTTACTCGTATGTCAAATAGCACATTCCGACTTTTTTTTTTTTTGGAAGTTAACTGAGTAAGAGAGTAACCTTTTTTTGTTGAACAGACTGTACTTATATTAATTTATATGTTGCTACAAGTGTGCATCTGTTTGTAAACAAAAACAAAACCCAGCATGAAAATTATTCTACTACACACATTCAAAAGTGTGTATGTGTGTAAAATACGAGTACATATGTCTGTATGTACTTACACACATACGAGTACATACATGCGTTGCACAATTGTGTAATAGCATTTTGTATTTATTTACTCAAAAGTCATTTACGCTTAACGTCATTTATTCAATTCGTTTATTTGACATGGCTTGGTAAATTTCTATCAATGTCTGTGTGCCTGTGATATGAGTACAATGAAAAAGAATTGTTTGTTTGGTAATATTTTTAAATTTCCTAGAGACTATTTTTAGATTGAAATAGTTCCGGAAATTGCATATGTAGCATACATAATTTTATTTATGGAAATTAAAATAACCAAGATAGAATTCATTTGAGTAGAAAGTCTAGAGTAAAATAAAAATGGTACCTGGTACCTGGTGCCTGGTACCTGGCAACTGAATATGAAATTCAGTAAATTCTAAAATTGAATTTTAATTAAATAAAGTTTTCCAATTAGATGTTATGCATATTAGTGAATTATAAAATAATTGATGTTTATAATCACCCTATACTGGCAATTGACCAATCAGAGGCGTTCATTTCTACTCAAATGCAACAAGAACAGTGTGAGTAGTGATGCGACATGAGAGATGAGAGAGAGAGATGCCGTAAACATATTGTGGCGCAGCGGTAGCGGCAGCGGCAGCGACGCAGCTGAATCAGTCAAATCGTGTAAGTGTTTTTACGGTTAACTCTGTCTCCCTCTCCTCCTCCACCTTTTGCAAAACGACACGTATGCAAGCAAGCAAGGTTTCAAACCATTTGTTTGAAAACTTTTAATCGTTTATTAATACGATTAATACGATGAATACTTACCTAAACTGGGAAGTTTCTCAATGAAGAATGTTACATAAACTGCATACTCAGCTTTTTCAAATGATTTCCATTGTGCCATTGATTGCCAATGTGTTATAAACAAAAAACAAAAAAAAACACAAAAAATGCATTAATAAATATAAAACTCTATATAAAAAAGAAATCAGCTCGTGCTAAGGACACGTATGATTAATATCCGTCTATAATTTAACCATGCAATAGATGTTTTCGGTAAATGGATTATTTTCATTAGAGTCGCAGCTCCGAAGAACACAATCGAACAAAACCTAGAAAGCATCCATCACTGACTCAGAGCTGATGCGAATGAGAGCGTCTTCCATGTCTAGAAAGATGAAAGCTCCACATTAACAGCTCCCTGACAGCTTAAAGCTCTCGTCCACACTCTTGTAAGTTCTAAAGCAGTATACTTGATTTCGATTGTCGTGACTGAAAAGCTTTCATTTTATTTAGAACATCTTTACTAATAATCGAAAAGCTTTAACAGTCTTCGCTACTCTCTAAAGAACTCATTTCATCACACTGCTTCTCATTTACTTTACTGACTTTTAATGGCACAACAGCGCATGGAGGGCCTAGGCCGAGCTTTTCGCTTTTCGTATCCACTCATGTTGTGCGTGTTATATTTGTACATGAATGGAAGAGAGCTACAGTTAAATGCCGAATCCGAACGGCGAAGTGAAAAGCTTTTCGTAGGCAATTTTTACTCTTGTAGGTTTGCCATTGCCTGCCAAGAGGTGGTGGTGGTGCCGTGTAGAAAAACTATTTTTTCTACTTTTTGATTTTGCCTGTGCCGAGATTCGAACCCCGGAACCACTCCAACGCACTACCACTACGCCACAGCGACCACTTCTTCTCACTGCTTACCGTAAATCATTCACGGAAACATATTCAGTTTTAAACCATATCGAAAATGAGGTTTGATTATTTGTACCATGTTTCAAGCTGCAATGTGCACGCTCCACCAAATTGACATTGAAAGCTTTGCATTCGATATTGGCTAGGAAATTGTACGGAACACTGTAGTGATTTGAGAAAGTTCCTAGTTGGTAGATAGTGCCTGCTCACTTTCATCTCTTAACTTATGAAACTTACTGCTTGGTAATTTCGTATTACAAAAGCCAATGCATATCAATTGAACTTTAAAAGAAAACATTTGTAAAAATTCTTTACAAATTCCAATGCGCTCAATTTAAATACCCAGCAAAAGGTCTTAAGTTATTGGATTTTGAAACAGTGACGGCCATTCTGAAAAATGGAATGCTAATGAAAAATAGCACAGAAAAAAGTTTTTTATGAAAAAAAGAGACAGCATCAAGTGCAGAGCTTTTTGCCGGCGCTAATGTATTAATGAGCTTTAAGCTGTACACTAAAATTTTGCATTGTCCGTCACTGTTCAAAAACTGTAGAAACGAGCTAGCGCTAGAAAGGATCGATTCTTGCTTACTTTACTTTTAGTAGCACAATAGCCCATGGAGGGCCTAGGCCCTCGAATCCACATGAACTGAAAATTTTACAAAAATGCAAAGAATCGTTCTTTTCACATAGCAACGCCATTTTAAATGGTAGCAGTAAATTGGTAAATAAAATTGTAGCCAAATACATTTCGGTGTTGAAATGTGAATCGAACTGTTGCGTGTGCTCCGCAAATGTGATAACTTTAATACTTTTATGTAAAAATATCTATTTTGTAATCTTCTGTAATTTGCTATTGCATGAGTTGGATTAAGTTTAGCAATCATAATTACAAAGCTTACTGCTTGAGCTTAAAACTCAGTTTTTAGTTGTGATCGATTTTTTTTATCTTTCTATGCTGAAAAAAATGAGCTGCAGAACATAAAGTCAAAAAGTTTTCAGTCTCACCGGAAATACTTTTGGAAATACATACATGGAAATGAAATTACTTGAAGGTGTTTGGAAATACTTTGAAAGTACTTGAAGTATATAGAAATTGTTTAGAATACCTACTTGGAGTATATTAAAATACTTGGAAAGTACTTGAAAATATATACGAAATTATCTGAAAATACTTTGTAAGTACTTAGAAATACTTTGAAAGTACGAAAATTCACATATATATGAAAATACTATGAGATTACTTGAAAGTACTTATTTGAAAATATTCAGAAAGTACTTTGAAAGTACTGGTAAATATTTTTACTTTGTA
Organism: Palloptera scutellata; assembly: GCA_958295655.1. Lineage (NCBI taxonomy): Eukaryota > Metazoa > Arthropoda > Insecta > Diptera > Pallopteridae > Palloptera > Palloptera scutellata. The sequence goes on along the minus strand of OY282452.1, from coordinate 58,346,543 downwards.
TGTACCGTATGATAAAATTCTCTGAGTGGTAACACTCGGTGGAAAGTACTTGCAAATACATGAAATTATCTGAAAATCTTTTGTAAGTACTTAGAAATACTTTGAACGTTCGAAAGTACATACACATATGAAAATACTATGAGAGTACTTGAAAGTACTTACATAAAAATATCCAGAAAGTACTGGAAAATATTTTGTATGTATGTTAAAATTCTCTGACAGTTTACACTCAGTAGCCGTATTGGGAAACATTTGGAAAGCACTTGAAAATATATTGAATTAATTGAAAATTTGCACGTTGAAGGTAAAAGTACTTAGAAATACTCTTCCGGTAACTGACTAGGAAAGTACTTGTTGGAGTATTTGAAAGTACATTCCTAGTAATTGGTGTGTATGAATATACTTCGAAAATATTTGGAATGTATCAGAATATATTAATGTCCGAGTATTAGGGAAGTACTTGTTGTAGTATTGGCAAGTACTTTGAAAGTACTTGTACGTGTGTGAATATACTTTGAAAATAATTGGAATAATAAAAGTACGAGTACTAGGAAAGTACTTGTTGTACTTAGTATTGGAAAGTACTTTGAAAGTACTGGTAGTGTATGAAAATACTTCGAAAGTACTTGGCATATGAAAATACATTCAAAATACATTTAAAATACTTGAAAATAGTTTGAAGGTATATGAAATACTTGGAACATTTTTGAAAATAATTGAATATATCGGCAAATACTTTTAAGGTACCATACTTCGATTCTTGGAAGTGATTACTACTTTCCATAGGCCGTAAAATATAATTTAACTGATATCCTCTTAATGTCAATGGCATTTGCATAGGAAACACAAAACAACTCATAATCCCTAAATGGTGCTGGCCAACAATTTCTCATCCGATATGCATGAGATCGATGTTGACATCAGAAACTCAGCAGCTCATATTCAAATTCATGAATTCACTCACTAATGCTGTAATTAAGTACATGCCATTCATTACATTGATTTGGAAATAATTATGATGAGCTTGGTCGTGGTTGTGTGCAATCGTCGATGAGCTTCTTTTACGTAATGACGTGTAAAAAAAAGGGTTTTCAATTTCAAATATTGCTAATGTTTGCTTCAATCAGTCTTCTCTCTTATGCACAAGGAACGTTTCAAACTCTGACGCTATTTACTTGCTCTGCTTGCTACGAGTGATAGCAGAGTGAGGAAATTGGCTTTGGTTCTGGCTTTACAAGGCCTTTAATGTGTGGCCTTTGACCGGTAACTTTTGAACTGTGATCTTACAGCAGTGACTTTTAAATTTTTACCTGCGACCTTTGTACCTGTAGCTTTTATCTGAGACCTTTGAACTGCATTCTTTGGCTGTCACATTTGAAATGTGTGCAAAACATTTGATCTAGATCTGATCTGTCTCAGGATCTGACCTCTGACCCTTACTTTAAACGTTGGCTTTTCGTGTAGCTTGGATCTAACTTTGTCAATTAACTAAATATGTCATCTGATTCTGTCATCTGACTCTGGTATTTCACTCTGTCATCTGACGCTATCAGTTAACCTTATCATCTGATGCTGTTATCTGACCCTGTCATCTTAATCTGTTATCTGACGCTGTTATTTGATCCTGTCATCTGACTCTGTCTTTTAACTCTGTTATCTGACTCTATCAGCTGACTCTATCATCGTATTCTGTTGTCTGACTTTGTCATCTGTATTTGTTATGTGAGACTCATATACGGTTCTGTCATCTGACTCTCTTTTCTAACTCTGTCATTTCACTCTGTCATCTGACTCTATTAGCTGACTCTATCATCGTATTCTGTTACATAATTCTATCACATAAATCTGTTATCTGGATCTGTTATCTGACTCTGTCATCTGACCTTGTTATTTAACTCTGTCATCTGACTGTGTCATGTGAAATGACTTTAGCATCTAAATCTGTTATCTGACTCTGTCATCTAACTCTCTCATGCGTTTCTGTCATTTGACTTTCTCATCCGTTTCTGTCATCAGACTCTGTCATTTGACTTTATCATCTGGATCTGTCATCTGAAATGACTTTATTATCTAAATCTGTTATTTGGCTTTGCCACTTGATTCTGTTATCTGACTCTATCATCTGCCTGAGTCATCTGACTGTGTCATCTGCCTGAGTCATCTGACTGTGTCTATCATCTGACATGACTTTATAATCTAAATCTGTTATCTGACTCTGTCATCTAAATCTGTTATCTGACTCTGTCATCTGACTCTTTCATCTGACTCTGTCATCTGACTCTTTCATCTGACTATGTCATCTGACTATGTCATCTGACTATGTCATTTGACTGTGTCATCTGACTGTGTCATCTGCCTGAGTCATCTGACTGTGTCATCTGCCTGAGTCATCTTTCTGTGTCATCTGACTGTGACATCTAGCTCTGTCATCTTGCTTTGCCATCTGACTATATCATCTGACTGTGTCATCTGGCACGACTTTATCATCTAAATCTGTTATCTGACTCTGCCATCTGACTCTTTCATCTGGCTGTGTCATCTGACTGTGTCATCTGACTCTATCATCTGACTGTGTCATCTGGCTCTGTCATCTGACTTTGCCACCTGACTCTATCATCTGACTGTGTCATCTGACATGACTTTATCATCTAAATCTGTTATCTGACTCTGTCATCTGACTCTTTCGTCTGACTCTGTCATCTGACTCTGTCATCTGACTCTGCCGCCTGACTCAACTAGATTTTAAAATTAAAGTCTAACTAATATTTGATCTTCTTCTTTCTTCTTTTAATGGCACAACATACCAGGTCAATGATCCGAGCTTTTCGCATCCACTCATGTTGTGCGTGTTATTTTTGTGCATGAATCAAAGCTTAACACAATTGTGGCTTAATGAAGTTTATTTGTTAATGATTCGTTATATTTGAGTGCCATTATTTATTCTCAAAACTAAAATAAAATTGCAAATAAATCCGTTTTATTTTATTCGTCAGCCAAGTTACGTAGAAAGCGTAATCACCCGAATCGACGGTGATATCCACTAGTAGCTTTGAATCGACGTGCGAACGTTCAATGATGATATTATGCTAGAGCAGAAAATTAAGTAAATAAAAATAGGACTTTGTTACTTAGTATTAGGCGACCTCGGAAAGCAAATTGTTTTTGCCACAGAGTGAGCGAGAGCCTGACCAGAGTGTATTTACCTATATACATACAATTAATGAGCCTGGCCACACGTGACCAATTGCGCATGTAGTAAGTTTTAGTCTTTTTGCACTAGGTTACTGCGTGGCACACTCGTGTCCCCCTCGTCTCGCCTATTTAATTCAGTATGCAGTATGCTGCATACACATTGACGACGGCAGCAGCTACACGGCTACAACTGTCAAATTAAAAAAAACCACACACACGTTCTCATGGAGACGATTATTTTGCCGACTACACGACATGACGTTGCCCGCCGACCACAATTGTGGCTGTCGCCCAATTTAAATCTATTTCTAATTTAACCAAACAACAAGAGAAAGAAGAAGAGAGAGAGTGAGGAGAACTGCTTGCGTTTGTGCTGCTGCTATCGCTTTCATTGTACTCATGTAGCTAACTACACGGCTACACTCTTGTAGCAGACGGCAATTCGTGGTCAAGTATTCGTGTAGCTGCTGTCGTCAATGTACGTAGAACATTCCGCAGCATAATTGCTCTCGTGTGGCCAGGCTTATTGATTGCACCTTCCTCTCTCTCTCTCTCATTATTTTACTATCTCCGCGTCTCCATTCTGAAAGCTAACAGATTATTGGAGGCCACTTTCATTTTTATCTACTGCATCCTGTATCGCTCTCACTCTGACTGTCTTTCTTTCTCTCTCTTTCTTCAGCAGGGAAGCGCAGTTTAAATTATTTGAGAATATATTTTTGCGAGACTCTTCTGATTGTTATCGGATATTTTAGTTTTAATGCTGATTTTAAAGTAATTATGGTAACTAAAATACAAAAAAAATAATAATCATTAGAAAACTATTATGCAAATCGTTGATTTTTATTTCAACGCGTGATTTTTAAGCCTAAAGTTTATGCGAACTTGCCGTTCAGAAGTTGAAAATGTTAAAGAAATTTCAGTATTTTTTATTAATATTCCATTTGTGCAATCGCATTAACGAAGGCAGTGCGCATCGTATACATTTCACTAAACTCCTTTGCACCTCATACAATAAAAACTACGCAGAAATTGAGACGTGTCACTTGAAAGTTATGCAACGTGAAGTGGACGAGATCAGCATTAAAATGAAAATCAAACAATTGCCAATGGATAATGTTACAGTGAGTATGCAGAGTAGATTTCTGCTCTAAAGAGTGGATATTTGCAATCGTGTGCAGCTAGCGAGAGAGAGAGAGACAGAGAGAGAGAGAGAGAGAGAGAGAGAGAGAGAGAGAAAGAGAGAAAGATAGTGAGAGAATGACGGAAAGAGAGTAGAGATAAACGCTCGATCAATGGTCCATTGGTTACAAATGGCGCAAAACTCTCTCTCTCTCTCTCCATCTCTCTCTCTCTCTCTCTTTATAAGCAAGAGCTTTTACTCTTTAAACTGAGAGTAAACTGTGGTTTATCCTCTCAGCGGCAGTTCATGACTGTAAATACCATCACTTGAGAATTGTCAGCATGATACATTTTTGCTCTTTAATATTTTCTATTTAGATAAGTTTTCGATTGATGCAGAAAACTGATCGACTTACGCCCCTCTATCCAGAAGTGACGTTCGATGCGTGTAAATTTCTGAAGAATCGTAAGAATCCATTATTGCGTTATATGTTCAAGTTTTTCGAACCATTTACAAATGTCAATCATACGTGTCCTTTTAATGTAAGTGCAAAGTAAGAGAGTGAGTGAGTGAGTGAGTGAGTGAGTGAGTGAGTGAGCCAGTGAGTCAGTCGGAGTAATTGGGAAAAAAATCGATTGACTAACTGAGGAAGTGAGAATTTTCTAACAAAAATTTGATTCCCAATTCTCACTGAGAGAGCGAATAAATCTACTATTAAATTGGCCAATCATAGACTTTGGTTCCAATTGCTGGGAGAGTAGAAAAAAGTATCTGAGAAGTTATGTCACATGTCAACCGTCACATGACTACATCAGTCGAATCTCTGTAGCCACTTGCTTGTGGAAAGAAGATAAGAAAGTCTATAAAAATCAAAAAGTGTAAATAAAAATATTTCTAAAACTAATAAGAAAAGAAAAGACTTCACACAGTCACGCATTAATTAAAACAACGTCGCGTTAGCTTCCTTTATATGCCAAAATACTCTCACGCCCATACAAAAGTAGATCATTTTGACAGGAATACAAGGCGTGATGCCGCATTCTCGTTGTCTGCAAGAATGATAGCATACGAGATTAGATTAATATCGGAGGTTCGCCATTTTTTGGCTACGTCATACCAGTCCTTTGTTTAGATTCTGCTTATTTCTCTTCATCAAGTGAAAATGTATAATAGCCAATCAGATTACAGTATAGCGTCTGGTATGACGTACATGTACAGTAGATTTCATTTTTGACCAAGTAAGTGCTGAATGTGGTCGCTGTGGCGTAGTGGCAGTACATTGGACTGTTACACAAAGTATCCCGGGATCGAATCTCGGCAAAGGTAAAATCAGAAAGTCGAAAAAAAACTAATTTTCTTCTCAGGGCGCCACCTCTTGGCAGGCAATCGTCAAACCTACAAGAGTAAAAATTGCGCCTATGAAAAGTTGTTTACTTCGCCGTTCGGATTCGCAGAAAACTATAGGTACAAATATAACACGCACAATATGAGTGGATGCGAAAAACTCGGCCTAAGCCCTCAATTGCTATGAAAAGCTTTTCACTTCGCCGTTCGGATTCGGCATTAAACTGTAGGTCCCTTCCATTCATGTACAAATTTAACACGCACAACATGAGTGAATGCGAAAAGCTCGGCCTAGGCCCTCCATGGATTGTTGTGCCATTAAAAGTAAAGTAAGTAAGCCCTCAATGAGCTGTTGTACTATTAAAAGAAGAAGAAGAAGAAATGCGCAATCTGCTTTCTATCCTTCTTCGTATGACACTGTAAGAGTTAAGAAATATAAAACTCTTCAATGTTCAGTACTTTTCGCTTAAAACGAACTCGTTTAAAACGAACTTCCGCCTAAAACGAACTAATCTCAAAAGTACCCGCTTTATTTCTAATAAACCATGTAATTTTTTTTGCTTATTTAAAGCGAACTTTCGGTTATAACGAACGACGTCCTTGAAGTTCGAGCCCAGTCCCTTGAAGTTCGCTTTAAGCGAAAAGTACTGTAGTTGACATTGACACTCTTTGACGCATTGACTAACAACGTCTCTTCTTCTCTTCTTTGGCCAAATGAGTTTGAAATAATTTTTAATTACAAGCAAAGCCCCTGATTGGTCAATGTTAAGCGTGGCATATTCTCTCACTGAGAGGGGGAATGTAAGCTCTAGGTAGTTTACAAATAGTAGGTATACAAAAGTGTTTAGTTTTTCTCCTTTCACCCTATCTCACTTATCTCACTTATCTCACTTATCTCACCTTCTCACTCTCACTCTATAACTTTCTTCTTCTGAGATTAGTTTTAATATTTTTCTCTCTGATCTTGCAGCATGACATTACAATTGATCGCTTTCGTGTGAATACGCAATTACTCTCGTACATTCTGGCACCATCTGGCGACTATGCTCTGTACGTCAACTGTATGACAAATAATGTCAAACGAATTTTTCTACAATTCTTTTGGACATACGAGAAAAATATTTCCGAAAAACCATAAAACAAAAAACAAATTAATTGAATTCCAGTTAAATATTTCAATAAAGTTTTTTTTTTTCTTTTATTAAATAACCCCAATATAATTTTACATGTGTAGATAATGACAACAACAACAAATTATACCATAATTATCTCAAATCTAGTTTTTCCCAATTATTTTGCAATTACATACATACGCATTTAAATACACAACACCATTGCCACACAGTTGTCAGTACGAAAATAAAAATCAAAGAATATCTCTCAACGAACGCTATGAAAACACTGGTGAGAAATATTCGAAAAATCATCGTAATTTTATTTTTGATTTATTATGGCATCAGCGTTGCCTCGAAAGTGTTTATCACCAATTTACGCTGCACCTCTTTAAATAAAGAGTATTTGGTTGTTAATGCATGCCGCATGCGGGCAGTGCGACGTGACGTCAATGAGCTAACCGTGAAGCTGAGGGTGCTGCGACTGCCGTTGGATAATATTACCGTAGGTATACAAGGTGGAAGTGTGAAAGTGTGTGGATAGTGGTAAGTGGTTAGTGGATAGTGGTAAGTGGTTAGTGGATAGTGGATAGTGGATAGTGGATGGTGTAAAAATATCTTGAAAAGGACTATGTAAGAACTTAAAGAATTAATGTCCGCGAATTGTCTCATATGGACCACTGTTTTTTTGAGTGAGAGTGATAATAACGTTAGATAATGTATGGTGAGTGAGTGAAAGAGTGAGTGAGTGAATTAGCAGAAACAGTAAACGAAATGTCAGCAACCAATGTGAAATTGGATCTTCCCAATAACACAACAACAACAACAACAACAACAACCACAACAACAACAACAAAACAAAAATGACTGCTTTACATAGGACTTAAGTACCACACCCATACAAAGAGAGCGAGGAACATGAGCAAAAAAAAAAAACAGTTGCAGCTCTACAATAATAGAGGCACTCATATTTATCCTGCAAACCAAACCAACAACATCACGCACTTGCGGTATGAGAGCTTGAGAGCGGTGATCTTTAAACACATGACACAATTTAACAGAAAACTTATGCATACATGTACATCTAGTATGCTAGAGCGGGTCGGTCGGTCCCCATACCAAAAAAATAAAAAATGGATGAAAAAACCACCTTACTTTACTTACTTACTTAGCTGGCGCTACAACCGATGATCGGTCTTGGCCGCCTCCACAAAGCTCCGCCAGTCACTTCTGCTATGCGCGCGCTGGCGCCAGTTGATAAGGCCAAGTGCAGTCAGGTTGCCCTGCACCTGGTCTTTCCAACGGAGATTAGGACGTCCTCTTCTGCGTGTTCCTCCACCGTGGTTCGAATAAAACACCCTTCTAGCCGGAGCGGAGCGCTTTCTTCCATTCGCTCAACATGACCCAGCCAGCGAAGCCGCTGGACTATGTCAGTGTCGGCGTACAGCTCATACAGCTCATCGTTCCATCTTATTCGATACACGTTGTCGTCCACGCATACTGGACCGTAGATCTTACGGAGTATCTTCCTCTCGAACAGCCGCTCCTAACAGCCTCTCATCATTGATGGTCAATATCCACGTCTCTGCGCCATACATTAGGACGGGAAGGATGAGGGACTTATAGAGCGTTATTTTCGTCGGTCGAGAGAGAGACCTTACTTTACTTTACTTTTAATGGCATAACAGCCCATGGAGGGCCTAGGCTGAGCTTTTCGCATCCACTCATGTTGTGCGTGTTATATTTGTACATGAATGGAATGGAAGGGACCTACAGTTTTAACGCCGAATCCGAACGGCGAAGTGAAAAGCTTTTCATAGGCGAGTTTTACTCTTGTAGGTTTGCCATTGCCTGCCAAGAGGTGGTGGTGGTGCCGTGTAGAAAAATTATTTTTTCTACTTTTTGATTTTGCCTGTGCCGAGATTTGAACCCCGGACACTCTGCGTAGCAGTCCAACGCATTGCCACTACGCCACAGCGACCACTGAAAAAATCATCCCTTATCTGAAAGCTTATGTTGAGAGTATTTCAAAGCAATTTTTTTTTTTTGAACCACCCTTAAAACCGCCAAAATGAACTTTTGTTTACAACTTTGGCAGCTGATGTCCGATTTTTATAAATGATATATTGTTGTAAAAGGCTCAACGATTGCTACATTTTTCTTCTTAGGTTTTATTCATCTCCGGAGTCCTTTGTAATAGTTAGGTCGCGTACTCAGAGTTGTACCCCCATAAAGGCATTTTTTTTTTTTTTTATATTCGAAGCTCTCAGAAAATCATTAAATTCTTGCCCAAGAAGTGTTCTATTAGGTAAATAAACGAAAAAGTTGTAGCTGCTTAAATTTTGGTGCTATATAAAAAATTTTAAGTACTTTCATACATTGTTTCTTATAATATTAGAAATTTTTAGTACAACTGTTTTAGTAGTAAAAAATAACCCGTTATTTACGGTAAAATATGTTTGTAAAAATTTTAGTAAACACTTTCGCCTAAAAGCTTATACTTTTTGGTCAGTGTCTGTGCAAAACTGATCAAAATTGTGAGATTTACTAAGTACAAGTTTTCAAGTGAGTGTTCCAAAAATACTTAATACGCTCTTGCAATGCATCTCATACGATGGCAAAAAGGATGTCACGTTGAAGAAAGAAATCGTTCAAAGCACAGTAGGATTAATGTAAGGGAGAGAGAAGAACACATAACAATACTGAAGGGGCTTGAATCGCAAGTAACTCCAACCGACATGGCACCGGAGAAGCAATTCAGAAAGCAATAGTAAACTTTTTGAATGCTAAAGATTATTCCTTAGACCATTTGGTGGCAATCAGTTGCGACGGCACTGCTCTCAATACTGGGTATAAAACGGGAGTAAATGCATGCATAGGACGACTTTAATGAGTTGCCTCTCAGAGCGTTGCTTACGCATTACATTGGCAAGCAAAAGGGTCCTGGAATCTGGCCAGGTGGCTTAGGATCGGAAATTTTGGCTTGCGAAAAGTATCCAGTAAGTTTTTTTCCTGGCATATACTTAAGCTTTGTCAATAAAAGGTAATGTATCTAAGTATTTACATATTTTTCAGATTGAATGTGATTTTGAACCTATTTCAATGGGTGTTGTGCCGTTAGTTTACGTTTTTTTTTTTTGAACTGCTAATATGTATAATTTTTTAAATAACAATAAATATTGAATATATTAATGGGCTTAATTAATTCCATTGGTTTTTGGTTGGAGCTACAACAAAAAATCGAAATTATTTAAGTACTTAAAATAAAAAATTGCACCAAAATTTAAGCAGCTATAACTTTTGCGTTTATTAACCTTCTTGGGCAAGAATTCAATGATTTTCTGTGAGCTTCCAATTTAAAAAAAAAATGTACAACTCTGAGTACGCGACCTAACTATTACAAATGGCTCCGGAGATGAAGAACACCTAAAAAGAAAAATGTAGCAATCGTTGAGCCTTTTACAACAATATATCATTTATAAAAATCGGACATCAGCTGCCAAAGTTATAAACAAAAGTTCATTTTGGCGGTTTTAGGGCGGTCCAAAAAAACAAAAAAAAAAAAAATTGAATTGAAATACTCTCAATCTAAGCTTACAGATAAGGGGTGGTTTTTTAATACTTTTCTTTTTTTTGGTATGGGGACCGACCGACCCGCTCTAGTATGGTCCGAAAAAAAAAAATATTTTTTGAAATACAAGCTTTAAATATAAGCTTTCAGATAGGGAATGGTTTTTAGGTTTTGTTTTTTGTGACCCTCTCTAATGTATGCATATGCTTCGTACATACCATAATAGCAACAACATACTTAACGTTCATACCTAAAAACAACAACATCAAGAGACGAATAGAATTTGTCATTTAATGCAATAGCAAAGAGGAGAAACCCAACATTAAGTTACAACAACAGTGATACAAAAGAGAAAGCCAACATTAAGTTACAACAACAGTGATACAACAGTGTATTTTCGAAAGAGCTTAACAAGAGAGCGTACATACATGTTTTTAACAGTATCAGAGAGAACTGGCAATCAGGGATGCCACAAGTAAAAATATTTATAACTAAATTCATCTAAAAAATTATACAAAAAAAAACAAAAAACACAAAAAAAAAAATACTGAAAATCAGTAATTCTCATGCACAAAAATGTTTTCGGGACCGAAATCACTTATTTTTAGAAATTAAAATAACGATTTTCAGTAATTTGTAAATATTAGGTGAAATCCTTGACGCTGTAACTTCCGAAAATGAATTTGGTAAAAAAAAAAAACATTTACGCTAAATAAATTTGATTTGCTAAATAAAAGCTGAATAAATCATAGATACACAAAAGTGATCAGGTTTTGCATCAAAATATTGGGAAAACCTGCTTACAGACTTAAGATATTGAGTTTTTGGTGCCATTTCATTGATATTTCTTATGAGATTTCTATCAAATTCAAATAAGTTCGCGGTTTTTTGTTGAACTCCTTGGCATAAGCGCCAGTATTTTAATTCAAAACTTAATCAAAACACCAAAATACGCAGTGCATTTAAATGTATAATTATTTATGTTTCTTTTAGGCACGGATTCAACTGAAGAAAAAATCAAATGGCTACAATTCTTATTTTCCTGAAATTAAATTTAATGTGTGCAAATTTCTGAATAATTTCGATAATGAGTTTTTAAATTTTCTTTATAAATTTATGGCACCATATACGAATGCAAATCACACGTGTCCATTTAATGTAAGTGCGCGCAGTCTGTAGAGGGGGGGCATTCACCTCCATCCCCCGCCCCCCCCCCCCCCCTCCCCCTCTTGAGAGCCAGTATAGTGATGATGAAAATTTAAAACAGAAATTCAATGTTTCTTTTCTTCGTATTTCTAGCATGACATCATCTTTCAAGATGTACGGATCGATCAGAAGCTCTTGTCAAATGTTCCAGTTCCATCAGGAGACTACGCTATATTTTCCTCCTGGATGACGAATAATATTAAGGTGGTTGACTTACATGTATACTTTCGATTCGAGGAGAAATAAAATCTATCTAATGTACAATTTGACAAGAATGACAGGTTCGGCATTTTGTGGCTTAGTCGTCATACCAGCCCTTTATTTACATTGTGCTTTGCACACTTTCTTCTTCTTGTTTCTCTCCGGGAAGTGAGAGCGTGATTGTGAGCGAGTGTGTAGCCAATCAGATCACAGCATAAGGTCTGGTGTGAAGTGCAAACATGCGCAGTAGATTTAATTTTGGAGCAATCTGTTTTCTATCATTCTTGCTAATTTACATAATTTTATAGGAGAAAAATTACTGTGTAACTGTGTGCATGGAAGTGTATAGTATTCCAGACAGGGGGAGAGAAATTGAGATAGAAGGTGTTACAATAAAGCGGAGAGATTAGGTGGTGGTGGTTAAGACTGAGGGGGGTAACGTGAAGGGGGAGAAAGAGAGAAGAGGGAAAGAGAGGGAAAGAGAGGAAAAGAGAGAGTAATGGGATTAAAGTGAGAGGGAGAAAAAGAAAAAGAAAAGAGAGTTAAATTGAGGGAAAAGTGTGCAAAAGTGAAAAGTGAAAAAGCGAAATGAAAGTGGCAAAAAGTAAAGGAATGCATGGTATAGAGAAACAAAGAGAGAATATATAAAGAAAGAAATAACAAATGAGTGCCAAAATAGAATGAGGAAAAAGGTAGAAAGGGAAAAGAAAGATGTAAGACAAAGAGAGTGGCCAGCTGGTATAGGGCGAACAACAACCGGAGGCCATAGGAAATAAACTACTACGCAATGGCTAAAAGAAATAGAGAGTGAGTGAGAGGAAGCCGACAAACCGATTGATGAGTAACAGAGGGAAACGAAATGACAAATGAGTAGAAACACAAAAAGGACTGAACGAAATGCGGTGAATATGAAAATAAATTAAAAACAATTATGAATTTGTTAGAGAGAAGTGGGAATTAAACAGAGAATGGAGATATAAAAAGAAACACCATGATAAAAAGTAGAAAGGGTTCATACAGAGAACTACAGGTCTCGGTTCCTCTTAAAAT